>JAODAL010012003.1:0-97328 GCA_025379985.1 Phyllomedusa bahiana
AAAAGTACTTCCATTTGACTGTTGGGATGTTTAATTCCAGCTTCCCACCCCTGTTTGGGTGTAAATTGAAGGTGTTGTCCTCTCCCATAGACTTTAATGGTCATCGGCGATAATCAAATTATCGACTATCGGATATCTTATTGATAATTGCCGATATCGACTATCGACCCGATGATGATAGTCAACGTAATCGCTCATCTCTAGTTACCAATGGTTTTCTTGGTGACTGTGGTTCCATCTGCCTTGAGATTACTAACAAGTTCCCCCCATGTAGATTTAGGCTGCATGGTTCCCCAGATCGATGTTGATTGACAGTAATGTTGTATTTTTTCCATTTTCTTACTATTGCACCAACAGTTTTCTCCTTCTCACCCAGCATCTTACTTATGGTTTTGTAGCCCATTCCAGCTTTGTGCGAGTCTAGGATCTTGTCCCTGACATCCTTAGAAAGCTATTTGGTCTTTCACATGTTGTAGAGGTTAAAGTCTGACTGACTGAGTCTGTGGACAGGAGTTTTTTTTTAAAGGTGGCTATTTAAGACAGCAGTCTTTAATGCAGGTAACAAGTTGGTTAGGTGCGTCTAACTGGTCTGTAGGGCCTGAACTCTTAATGGTTGGTAGGGGATCAAATACTTATTTCTCTCAGCAACATGCAATAAAATTTATATAATTTATACAATGTGATTTTCTGGATTTTATTTTGGATATTCTATCTCTCAATGTTAAAATTAACCTACCCTTAAAATTATAGACTGTTCATGTCTTTGTCAGTGGGCACACTTAAACAATCAGCAAGGGACCAAATAATTATTTACTTCACTGTATGTTTATATGAAAAATATTAAAAGCTTACAGCCTGTTTCCATAGTATATTAATATTATAGCAATGAAATGAGTTAAAGAATGAACCAAGAATAATATTATTGGTCAATTCCAATATACAATAGCAAAGTCACATTTACCAGACGGTACATGAGATCTGCGTATACACTAATATATATATAAATGACACATCAAAGGATAGACACAAAGTAGAACACAAACAAACACGGAAAAAACATTTAGTAAAGAAAGTCACTTATATAGTACATTGTTTTCTGGTCATTATGATTATCCTTTTCCTTTGTGGTAAGTTTACTCATAGGTCCTGTAAGAAGATAGTGCTAAAGATCTAAGAAAGTTTTTATACTGTAGATGTAATTTTTGAGAATGAGTGGGGAGAAAACCAGTAAGGAAAAGGTGCTCTGATTTCTTCCTAACAGAGACATGATCTGAGTAGATAACATATAGTGTAGGAGTTTATATGATCAGACTACAATAGCTCTATGTATTGCAAAACAGTTACTGCAACACAGAAAACCTTCAGCAGTAGAAAACGATGGAACCACAAGATCTTGCTGATCGTGAGCTGCAAGCCATCAAAAAGAGATTGTGCTACATCAGCAGCACTGTCTGTGCACTGTGTCTAGTCTGCTTAGCTACCACCCTGGCACTTTTCCTAAGCCACCGAACGGTAAGAAAACAACTTTATAATTTCAAGGCATAGTAGAACTTTTTGTGTTAGAAATTATAATAATAAAAAGAAGACAATGTTAACCATTTCTTAGTTCTTCATGTGATGTGATACGACCTTACAGTAGTAACTGTCCGGACTTCTGACAAACCTACTAGTTTATCTCAACTGTTTCCAGTACAAAAAAGAAATTGCTGTTGTTGGTTGATGGCTGTTCTATACTCAATGCATATATTTTAATTTTTACTGTACACAATAATTTCCTATTTGAAAGCCCCTGGGTTGTTACAGAAGTAATTTTCATTTAAAATGTACCAGGACTCCAGCCTAGGGTTTAGTTTTACTTCTTTGTGGAAGTCAACAATTTTGTGTCACGGAAGCCCCGATCATAATGTTATAATTTCTGATGAAGTGATGTATAGATGGCTTCCAGTAAATATTTGAACATTGATATTTAAATCTGGGCAGTTTGAATTTAAGGAGCAAAATTTCTTCACAAAATGTTTTCACCCATTGATAATTATTTCCTAATTCACTTTCATCAAGAAACTATTCTGAACTGTTTATGTTTGAAAACTACAGTTGTTTCTTTCCCTTTAGGATGTGGCCAATTTTGACTTTAAGGTCTAGGGAATGTTTTTTTAATTTTTATTTTCCTGCATTCTTATTCCTGACAGTCACATTTTTCTTGTTTATTAAAAAAGGAACAACTATGGAATTTGCATTATGGCTCATTTATATAATAATATAACTAATATATTTTTTTACAACAGCAAAACGCATGCAAAATTATTTGTGTGACTTTTGTGGACATTATCATCTTGTTTATTTATTTGTAACATTTTATCAAAACAAGTTATTTAGATACTATAAAATGTATATCCCTTTAATATAGTATTATAACCTGCTCATCTGAAATGCACAAATATGTTGTAGGGCACACTTATCACAATATTAGGGCTGACAGGGGTGATACAAAGGAATCATCAATATTAATGGCCGAGTCTGAGGTCAAACGGTTAGGATAGGGTTTTTCTTCAGCCCTAGGTGTTGCAGCCTGAATGTAGCTATGAATCACAGTTGTAGACTGTAAGCCTTCACAGGCAGGGTCCTCTCAGCCTCTGTACCAGTTGTTAGTCATGTATCCTCACCATTGTACTTTATTTGACATATGTAATGAATGTAACCCCTTTTAAATTGACAGCACCCTGGAACAAATGCTGCTTTAAAATAAATAAAAAATAATAATTATAGTAGGGGGTTTCTTCAACCCCAGGTGTTACAGCTAGAATGTAGCTATAAATCACAGTTGAGTATCATAATGACTATATGAGCACAGCTTCTATGCCTACCTCATAATAGGTCACTGCAAGGCAGAAAATAAAAGGGCTTCCTTGTACAATATAGTATGTACAGGTCCCTTGCTCACACTGTCTATTGCACCTGATACCATTGTTCAAGTATAAGGCACAATTGTTTTGCACTTGAAAAAAATATTAGAGGTACAGCACCTCATTATCTCTTCCATCCACTGTGGCCCCAACCAAGAAGCTATAAATAAAAGTCCACCCCAGGTGCCCAGCATCAGTCCCAGAAATATCACTCAGCAACCAGATAGAAGTCATAGATTTATTTTAAATAAAAGTAAAGCAATATATTTAATATTACAGTACTTCTATAACACATTCTCAGGTTAAAGGGGTTGTCTCACTACAAGGATTGCTTTTTATATTAAAGATCTTGCAAAAACAAGTCACTTTGCAATATATGTCCATTATCAGTGTCCTAGCTATTCTGAGATATCTCCTCTTGTATGGGCTGCATCAGCTCCTCAGGTTGCTATAGCTACAGACCTGGCTTCTACTGCAGCCCAGTGGAAGCCAATAAACACGCCCCTGAATTCAAAGTGAAACCAAGAAAACAGGGCTGAGGTAAGATGAATCAATGTAGTGAGACAACCCCTTTAAACCTGAGCTACCAAGCACTTTGTACCTTATAAAGAGACATACCGATACATCCTATTGAAGATGAAGACAATAGCCGGACATGTGTAAAATCTGTACACTGGTCACTCCGCAGTTGGCTACAAGCCAACCATGCATGTGAATGAGGAGGACGGAGCTTGCAGTCATCCTCACCCTTCACTTCTATGGGAGCTTCTGAAGATAGTCAAGTGTGTACGCTCAGGCCGAGTCATAACATACAGCTTCTGGGCCCAAGTGCAAAATCTTTAGCGGGGCCCCCACCTAACCATATACCAATTGTAATACTGGTGTTGTCCTAGAGTGTAGAAGGCCCTTTGGGCCCCCTCAGGCTCCAGGACCAGGTAGCGTCTGCTACCTCTGCACCCCCTATAGCTACGCCCCTGCGCTTGGGTATATGTGTGTGCTCGGGTATGGCTGCAAGCACCACTCTCCTCGTTTACAAGCCTGGCCGGCTTGCAGCTATTTAAAAGCATTCAAAAGCTTGAGATAATGTTCTGCACTGCAACATCAGGGTGTGCTACATCTGTGCTACAGCTGAATGCTGATTTGTAGGAAAGGGTTAACATAGATGAAATAAAACACCTTCGAATTTCTCAGTGTACTCATTGTAGTTGATGCATTTTGGTTCCCTCACTACATTTCTGATGACATATCGTCCATAGTGAGAGGATGTCACATGTGCAAGCTGACAAATAATGATCCACTTTGATATCACGATGTCTGACATAGCACTGCAGCGGCCTATGGTTTGCCAGCCTGCTTATGTAATGGTTAATATGCATGAGTACAAGCAGCTGTGCCATGGGATTGATATCACCAAGGAATTCTAAAGCAAAGTATTTTAAGAATCTTGGTATTACATTTTCCCCTGAAAGACTCCTTAAAGTCAATTTGATAATACACGCTTTCAAAATGAGGAAATGTAATGGATTTTAAAGAGTATAAAATAAGCTGGATAATCGCAGTACAGCTGTTACAGTCATTTGATTTTTTTTTTCTTACACTTTGTGGCTTTCATCATTAACCTATTTGTTATGAGTCATTAGACTTGTCTTTTGGAAATGCAAAGTATCTGAAAAAGGAAAGGGGACTAAGGTGGGAGTATGTGTGAATAGCAAATCTGTGCACGCTGTTAATTACACCTATAGAAAAAGCATAAACTGTGTGGTTTGAAGGATGATAGTATGAGAAAAAGTACAATGCTGTTATAAAATGAATGGTAAACTAGACAATACATTGGCACAGGTAAAAGTGAAATATGACATGAACTATGTGAGAACAGTAAAAGAAAAATCTGATCTGGATATCCTGTACTTATTAACACTGAAACCACATGAAAATATATTTTGACTCTGATTCTGGAGAGGGGTCATTGATCCAGGGATTTTTCCGATTGCCAGATTGGAGTCAGGAAGGAATTTTTCCCTAAAATGAGGACAATTGGCTTCTACCTCATTGGGATTTTTTGCCTTCCCCTGGATCAGCACTTTAGCAGAGTGGGCTGAACTGGATAGACGTCTCGCCTTTTTTCGGCCTTACAAACTATGTAACCATGAACTCTGTAAGGGCCCGTCCCCTTTCAGTTGGATTTACAGATGGTTTTCGGTTTTGAAAACCATCTGTAAACCGACTGTCAACCTTTTCCATAGTCTTAAATAGAAAATCCATGCAGTAGTTCACACTGCACTGATTTCCTGCCATATGGTTTTTCACTCCGCCAGCGTAACTAAAAACTTAGAACATGTTCATTCTTCCTCCCTATTTTTTGGGTGGAACAAGAACAGTTCAGTGTGAAGGGTGACAGCTGAATCCGCAAATTGCGGATAGAAGCCATCCCTCTTTCCGTGGAAAAAATACAACAAAATACCGGTCGGATTATCATTACCGTGTGAGCGCACCTTAAGACTACTTTTTCCTTTTCATACTATGCAGTGTATCAATTTTTTAATCAGCTGTACTTTATAGCATATGTATACCTGTATACCAGCACATCAATATAAACATCTGGTCAAGGGGTTCAGTTGCTGATTATACTGGACATGTAACTGGAGAATTGTGATTGATATGATTGTGACAGTACTGTGCAAGCGCCTGCGACAATTAGCCCCATGACTGTACCTAGAGTGCTCCCTTAGGCCCCAAAATACTATATTGCTGAAATGATAGTGCCTGAACACAGAGATACAAATAAATGTGGGGGTAAAAATAGAAAATGCTGAGCAAGTAGCAAATTTTAAAGGGGCATTTCCATTTCATTGATTAAACATGTTGCCAAAGGTAAATAAAGGTTGTTACCAAATACATTGTTTTTATGATTTTGCCTCCCTTCAAAGTTAGAGCACATCTTATCTCCTGCTTTTGTACACATGCTTCCCTAGGTTACCAAACACTCTGTTTCTGCTCTCTTTCCGCTCTAGCAGGAGTGGTTGGGATGGTGACGTTTTAGAGCTGTGTACAAGGATGTAACTAGAGAAGCCTAGGCCGCATAGCAAACTTTTGTATGGGCCTTACCCTCACCACCAGGTCACAAACATTTACCAGTGCCCATTAATAAAATTCATGCAGTTACTAGATAATACAAGGAGCAAATACCTCACCATACATATGACCATCAAAATACTACCAAACAAATCCCACCACACTAAGACCAATATTGCCAATAACGCTACTATATAAGGACCCGATTATACCACCACCACCACATATTACCACCATATACTATTACTGAATAAAGGTCAGTATACAGGTCAGTATAAAGGTCAGTATACAAAGACCAATATTACAGCCACATAGGATTACACAGGCTCTGTAGACAATATATTACCTCCATACAGTGTGCATATAGTAGTATATCAGTTGTACACAGGCTCTGTAGACTGTGTATTACCTCCACACAGTGACCACATAGTTGTAGATATCAGTATACACAGGCTCTGCAGAATGTGTATTACCCCCATACAGTGACCATATAGTGGTGGATACCAGTGTACACATGCTCTGCAGACATATAAGTGATTACTTTGCAGTTACATCTTGTGACACAGAGGTAAAATTTCTCTGACAAGTCGTTCACTTTCCCTTTTCTTCAGCATCCGGTCCAGACCACCACGATGACTTCTCCCGGTCACCACTAGTGCATGCAAGTTTGGACACAAATATTTTACAATCCTCACTTTTCCAGCACCTCACTCACTGTCTCCCACCTCTGTACAAACTTCCCTGGGGTTGGAAAGCAGGTACACTTCATATGTTGCAGGCACAGTCTAATAGAGGGGTGGGGAGGAACAGATGACTAAACCTTGGGAGACTGTGCTACAGCTATGGCCTGTTCACTTTTAATTCATATTTCCCAATAAGTAGACAGGTCCCCAGGTAGGTAGACCCCCGTTAGATAAGTTGGTAGGCCCTGCCTAGGTTGGTAGGCCTAAGGTGGGTAGGATGGTAGGTTCCAGGTAGGTTGGTAGGACCCAGGTAGGTAGGTATAAAGCATTTAGACCCCAGATAGGTAGGCAGTAGATAGGCCCCAGGTAGGTATATAGGCTGTATATGGGCCTCACATAGGTAGGCTGCAGATGACCCCAGGTAGCTAGGTAGGTATGCTATAGGTGGGCCCCGCATAGGTAGGTAGGCTGTAGGTGGGCCTCACATAGGTACAAAGACTTTAGGTGGACCCCACATAGGTAAGCTGTAGGTGAACCCCAGATAGCTAAGTAGGCTGTAGGAGTGCCCCATGTAGCTAGTTAGGTACGCTGTAGGTGGGCCCCACATAGATAGGTAGGCTGTAGGAGTGCCTCAGGTAGATAGGTATGCTGTAGGTGGGCCTCACATAACTAGGTAGGTAGGCTGTAGGTGGGCCTCAGGTAGCAAGGTAGGTGGGAGTAGTTGGACCCCAAATAGGTAGATAGGCCAAGCCCTGTCAGTAAAAAAAATAAATAAATAACTAACTCACTTCTCTCTCCATTCCCCCAACGAATGGCAGGCCGGCTCTTCTTTATGAAGCCCGGCGTAGACGGCAGGATGATATGACGTCATTGCGATGCCCTTGTCAGCACTAGGAGCCGATGCCTGGTAGGCCTAAGGCTTACTAGGCTGAATAGCACAGTGCCGACGGTGCTCTGCTCCTCCAAGACCGCACAGTCACTGCCTTTGAACACTTGGGACAAAGGGCCTGGGCAGTCTAAGGCAGAATGCGCCGGGCCCTCTGTGGCGGTGAACCGCTATGGCTGCTACAGCGGTAGTTCTGTCCCTAGCTGTATAGCCTTCTGCCCCACTGTTTAACCCCTTCTATTAGCAATGTTCACTAACAGGATCAGCTATAAACATCACGGGTGATATGCTTATCACTGCTGTAGAGCCACCCAACGTGAGAGCCTGAAGCTAGCTGTAGGTCTGTGAAACAGAATGGTGAAACCAGTTTTTTCAGTTAAAAAATTCAGACCCTACATATATTTTTTTTTTTTGATCAGACTCATTAATAAGTTTAGATCTCAGAATTAACTAAACCCTAGACTGCAGATCAGGTCTCTAAATTAATCAGACACGAGGCCCCTAATCAGACCCCAGATCAGGTCCTTAAATTATTTTATACCCCAGGCCAGATCTCTAAATTAATTCCAACCCCAGACAAATATCTGACATAAATTATTACCCAAGACCAAATATATTCACACACCAGACCCATGCCCCAAATTAAAGGGGTCCCTTCTTTCTGTTTCATAGAAGCTTCAGGCTTCCACTTCCTGTGCATGGTTTTGGTTGGTTCTATAACATTGACTAACATTTCAGCTCTGTGTCTGGTAGAGGGACAATAGTGATGGAGTGGTTTTGAAAAGAAAAGACACTGCCCAAGCAGGATGTATGGTTATAAATGTCAGCCAGCAGAACCACATTTGTCATGAAGGGAAAATTCTAGTGAGAAGAATGAAAATGCTCCCAAACCCCCATTAACAACCGATAACTCTATTTTTTTTAAATGTAAATACACAGCTATGTGTCCTGCAGATCTCATGTGATGGCACAAGGCTTTTAATTGATCAGTAACTAACAGGAAAAGCTTTTATAGTAGAAAATAAAATCAAGACGAGAAGCAACTCTGTCCAGGGATAAAGTGTAGAGAGTCCTCCTTTAAATTTATTTCCCTTGGGTAGAATATCACTCCTAGGCACACCGCATTGATGCTTTTTGGAAATTGAGGAAATTTTATTCCCAAAATATATATTTTTATAAAAAAAATAATATAATATAAATACACTACCACCACTTTAATTTGGGACACCCATGCAGTAACGGGTTGGACCCCTTTTCCTTTAGAATGCCCCAATTCTTCTGGGATAATTCAACAAGGGGTTGCAAAAATTGCCAATTGGACCAAGGGGCCCCAAAGAGTGCCCCAAAAAATATTCCCCCCACCATGACACCACCACCACCAACCTGAACCGTTGATACAAGGCAGGATGGATCCATGCTTTCATGTTGTTGACGCCAAATTCTGACCCTACCATCCAAATGTCGCAGCAGAAATCGAGACTCATCAGACCAGGCAACGTTTTTCCAATCTTCTACTGTCCAATTTCGATGAGCTTGGGCAAATTGGAGCTCAGTTTCCTGTTCTTAGCCGAAAGGAGTGGCACCCGGTGTGGTCTTCTGCTGCTGTAGCCCATCTGCCTCAAAGTTCGCCGTACTGTGCGTTCAGAGATGCTCTTCTGCCTACCTTGGTTGTAACGGGTGGCTATTTGAGTCACTGTTGCCTTTCTATCAGCTCGAACCAGTCTGCCCATTCTCCTTTGACCTCTGGCATCAACAAGGCATTTCCGCCCACAGGACTGCCGCTCACTGGATGTTTTTTCTTTTTCGGACCATTCTCTGCAAACACTAGAGATGGTTGTGCGTGAAAATCCCAGGAGATCAGCAGTTTCTGAAATACTCAGACCAGCCCATTCTGGCACCAACAACCATGCACGTTCAAAGGCACTCAAATCACCTTTCTTCCCCATACTGATGCTCGGTTTGAACTGCAGGAGATTGTCTTGACCATGTCTACATGCCTAAATGCACTGAGTTGCCGCCATGTGATTTGCTGACTTGAAATTAAGTGTTAACGAGCAGTTGGACAGGTTTACCTAATAAAGTGGCCGGTGAGTGTATATATATATATATATATAATATATATATATATATATAGATATATATATATATGATTTATTTACATTTGTCTTCATTTGTGTTCAGGTTGAAAGCTAATCAACAAAATGGAAATTCCTCTTTAATTTAGATCCTAGGCCCTTAAATGAATTCACACCCGGTCCAAACCCTTAAATTAATTAGACTCCAGACATGAATCTTAAATTCAGACTCCCTACCGTATTCTGCATATATACAACATTCTTGTTCCTCTGTCCCAGGCAATGCCTCACAGAGGGTTTTGATGCTAACAGCATTAGGATTTTTTGTGTGCTTCCACAAACTGTTTCTTGGCACTAGATTTGATCAAAACATAGTATGGGGGTGCCTAGAACAGAAAAGGAAATAGGAGTGGGGAATTAAGCTAGCAGGTGTGATCTCCAATCGAATTTGAAAGCCGTCTGTAAACCGACTGTCACCCATCCTGATAGACTTTAATAGAAAATCCGTTCAGCAGTCCCCACTGAACGGATTTTCTGCCAGATGGCTTTTTACACCACCGCCGTTCCTAAAAACTTAGAACATGTTCATTCTTCCGCCTGGTTTCAGGGCAGAACATGAACATGTCAGTGGTTGAGGAGGATGGGCAAATCCGCAAACCACGGACAGAACTGTCCCCCAAAACCACTTTAATAATGTCAAAATATGTCCAAATTCTTTAATCAGAATCCAGCTGGTATTTGCATACTGCCGTGTGGATGCAACTTAAAGGTCCCAAACACTGTAATGAAAGCCATATTAACCCCTTACCGACATTTGATGTACCCATACGTCAAGGTCTGGTAGGGGTTCCCGCAAATTGACGTATGGATACATCATGGCGATCTTGCGCGCTCACAAGTGGGGCCCACAAGATCGCGGCATGGAACCAGCGGTATATTACCGCTGGCATTATGCCGCATCCCCCACAGCCGTAGTGAGCTCCACGGTGGATTAACCCTTCGATGTCGCGAACATCGAAGCTGCAGGCAGCAGGAGTGAGCTCCTGCTGCCCGCGATCCGGCGCAGTAACGGCGCTCTGCGCCGCTACTGATCTCCTTACCAGACAGCCCGGACGCTGAATGACAGCATCCGGGTTGTCTGGTGACGTCACGATGCCCACAATGCATTGTGGGCAGCGTGACTGACAGTTGCCATGGAGACCAGTACACAGCTATAAGCTGTGTGCTGATCTCCTATTGTATGAACGATCTGACGATCGTTCATACAATTCCCCTCTGGGGAAAAGTGTAAAAAGTGTGAAAAAGTAAAAAAAAAGTGTAAAAAAGTAAAACACAAACACAAAAAATAAAATAAAAACACGTACACCGCCCTTTTCCCCTTTACAAACGCCAATCGCCCCAAAAAAGATCAAAAATAAATAAAGTACCCATATTTGGTCATCAAAGTAATCAAAAACTCATATCAACCCCAAAGTGATGCCAATTAAAACATCAGTTCATCCCGCAAAATAAAAGTCCTTACACAGCTCCATATAAGGAAAAATTAAAAAAGTTATGGCTATCAGAAGATAGCGATGTATAAACATTGTTTTGCACAATAAAAACACTTTAAAAAAAAATAAAAATTGTGCTTCCACATAAAAAAACTATATAAATTGGTACCACCGTAATGGTCTCAACCCACAGAGTAAAACTAACTTGTCACGGATACTGCACGGTGAGCGATATTAAAAATAAAAATAAAAAACACTGCTAGGATTGCAGTATTTTCTTCACCCTTCCTAAAAACGGATTTAAAAGCGATCATAAAGTCTTGTTCCCCCAAAAATGATACCAATAAAAACGCCAACTCATCCCACACAAAAAAAGTCCCTATACAGCTCCGTAAACAGAAAAATAAAAAAGTTATGTCTCTCAGACTATGGCAATGCAAAAACGTGTTTTCCTTTTCAAATAAAAGTGTTTTTATTGTGTAAAAGCACTAAAACATAAAAAATATACAAATTTGGTATCGCTGTAATCGTATCAACCTGCTGAGTAAAATTAGCATGTAATTTATACCACACGGTGACCGCTATAAAAAACAAAAAAAAAAACACTGCTAGCATTGCTGTGTTTTGTTCAAAATGCCTCACAAAAACCTTAATAAAAAGTGATCAAAGCATCACATGCACCCCATAATGGTACCAATAAAAACATCAACTCATCTCTCAAAAAACAAGCCCACAATCAGCTCCATATACAAAAAACTAAAAAAAAGTTATGGCTGTCAGAATAGGACAACATAAAAGCGCAACTTTTTATAAACTCACTTCTATTGTGTAAAAGTAATAAAACATAAAAAACTATATAAAATGTATATCATTGCAATTGTACCGACCCCCATAGTAAATGTATCCTGTCATTTATCCCGTATGGCGAATACTGTAAAAATGAAGCCCAAGAACAATGGCGGAACTGCATTTTTTCCCCCCATTTTCATGGCCCTATGCAAAAAAAAAACTACGGAACAATTGTACGCCCAAAATGCAAAATACACCCCTATATGAGATCCCTGAAGGGTGTTAAATCCAAAATAGGGCAACTTCTGGAAGGCTTCACCTGTTCTAGTACTTTGGGGGCTTTGCAAATGCGACATGGCACCCACCAAAATCTGCATTCCAAAAGCCAAATAAAACTCCCTCCCTTATACACCCTGTCATGCACCCAAACAGCAGTTTACACCCACATGTAGGGTATTGCCGAACTTGGAAGAAATTGCGTAACAGAATTTGGGGTGCTTTTTTCCAGGATTCCTTGCAAAAATTAAACATTATCAGCTAAAATTGCAGATTCCTGGAAAAAATATATATTTTTTATTTTCAGAGCCGAACGCTAAAAAAATGTGTGAAACACCTTTGGGGTCGATATACTCACTGCACCTCTAGATATATTCCGTAAGGAGTGTAGTTTCCAATATGGGGTCTTTTTAGGGGAGTTTATTAGGTTTTGGCACCTTAGGGTGTCTGCAAACCTGAAATGGCGCCTAAATAAAATAGTAATTTAAAATGATACCCCAGAGTCCGTTAGGTGCTTCTCTTATTCTGGGGCTTGTGGTTGAGCCAAATCGCGCACTAGGCCCACATATGGGATATATCTATAAACGTCAGAATCTGAGGAATCGATATTAAGCTGCATTTCCATGGTCACATCTACTTGTGCTCCAGTGAATAATGAATAAAAATTGAAAATCTGCAAAAAAAAAAAAGTGAAATTTTGAGATTTCAACTCCACTTTGCTTAAATTTCTGTGAAATATCTAAAGGGTCAGCAAACTTCTTAAATACTTTAAGGGGTGTAGTTTCTTAGATGGGGTCATTTATTGGGGTATCTAACATACAGGCCCCTCAAAGCCACGTCAGAACTGGACTGGTCCCTAAAAAAATCTATTTTGCAAATTTTCTTGAAAATGTGAAAAATTGCTACTATATTTCTAAGCCTCTTAATGTGGTAAAAAAAAAAAAAAAATTTAAAAAATGATTCCAACCTCCAGTAGACAGCTGGTAGATGCTAGTTATAAACTATTTTGAGTGGAATAACTATCTGTCTTACACGCAGAAATTTTTGAACTTTGAAAATTGCTAATTTTTGCAAATTTTCATGATGTTTTGACATTTTTCACAAATAAACAAGGACTTTTTGGACCAAAATATATTACTAACTTAAAGCACAATGTGTCACGAGAAAACAATCTCTGAATCACTTAGATAGGTAAAAGTATCAAAAAGTTATTCTCACATAAAGTGACACATGTCAGATTTTAAAACCAGGGCTCTGTCAAGAGGGCCAAAACTGGCTCCGGCGGTAAGGGGTTAAGGTGCCGTACTAAATCAAGCCATAATAGGGTTATCCCAGTGGGGATTTAATATAAGGGACACACCAGATCTCATCAATAGCAAAGTCATAAGGTTATCACATACTGGCCACAATGGCTAATGAAAAATCAAATAGGGCATACATTTATCTATTAGGTATTCAGAGTGACTCGCTAATGAGTAATTTCATTAAAATTGTATTAATTTGTCACCTCAAGTGGAAATGAAAGTTTTAAGAAATCTTTTACAGTCTGCTTTGGGGTTACTATTCTCAGTCTCATGAACTGAAACTGCAAAGAAACGGAATAGCTTTATGCATGTAAAAGGTTAAATACATGTAGAGACATGTACACAGACTTCTGGTTCTTGTAAAGACTTGTTGCTTCACACCCTGTATAAGCTTAAAATGTAGAAAACAAAGGAAACCACAAAACTGCACAGGCTGCAGTAACTGACTGTTTAATGACCCTAACCACTGAAACTGTGACATCACTGAGGTGCCCTAGAAAAGAAATCTACTATGCCTTTAAAATAAATCTAACATTAAAAAGTAATCTGATAACATGTAAGTGAATACATCAGAGTATGACAATACATGTGTTATATACATTTCCTGTATATTGTCAACATTTCCTTGGCTGACTGATGTTACAATAAAATATCCCCCTATATATAGATTCTGCTCTTATACATTTTTCTATTGACATTCAGTGATACATATTAATAGATTTATTTTCCTCTTTTATGTACATATTACGGATCCGCTATGGCAATACCATCAATCCCAGACACAAGGTAAGAGATCTTGTATTCAAATGTTAGCACCTGTGTTCTCTGCCTCATTCACTTGAAGCTGAGTTGTAATACCAGACCCAGCCCTCGGAGACTAGGTGGGGGAAACACTCTAAAATCCTTTCCTTGGGTACCAAGAGAATGTGTCCCACCTCCTACTTACAGTGGGCAAAAAAGTATTTAGTCAGCCACCAATTGTGCAAGTTCTCCAACTTAAAAAGATGAGAGAGGCCTGTAATTGACATCATAGGTAGACCTCAACTATGAGAGACAAAGGGCCACATGTATGAAAACTGTCTAAGTCTAAAGCTCACTTTGTTGCCCATAGCAACCAATCAGAGCGCCCGTTTAATTTTTCCAGAGCATTATATGAAATGAAAGGGGCCCTCTAATTGGTTGCCATGGGCAACAAAGTGAGCTTTAGACCAAGACAGTTTTCATACATGAGAAAACAAATTCCGAAAATCACATTGTCTGATTTAGAAAGAATTAATTTGCAAATTATGGTGGAAAATAAGTATTTGGTCATAACTTCATCTCAATACTTTGTTTTATATCCTTGGTTGGCAATAACAGAGGTTAAACGTTTCCTGTAAGACCTCACAAGGTTGGCACACACTGTTGCTGGTATGTTGGCCCATTTCTCCATGCAGATCTCCTCTAGAGCAGTGATATTTTGGGGCTGTCGCTGGCAACACGGACTTTCAACCGCTCCAAAGGTTTTCTATGGGGTTGAGATCTGGAGACTGGCTAGGCTACTTCAGGAAGTTTAAATGCTTCTTACGAAGCCACTCCTTCGTTGCCCTGGCGGTGTGCTTGGGATCATTGTCATGTTGCTTTCAACACAGCCACGTTTCATCTTCAATGCCCTTGCTGATGGAAGGAGGTTTGCAACTTATGATACATGGCCCCTATTTATTCTTTCATGTACATAGATCCGTTGTCCTGGTCACTTTGCAGAGAAACAAAGCATGATGTTGCCATCCACATGCTTCACAGTAGGTATGGTGTTCTTTGGATGCAAATCAGTCTTCTCTCTTCTCCAAACATGACGAGTTGTGTTTCTAGCAAACAGTTCTACTTTGGTTTCATCTGACCATATGACATTCTCCCAATACTCTTCTGGATCATCCAAATTCTCTCTAGCAAACTTCAGACGGGCCCAGACATATGGTTCTGGGATTTTTGCTCACCGTTCTTATGATCATTTTGACCCCACAGGTGAGATCTTGCGTGGAGCCCTAGATCGAGGGAGATTATCAGTGGTCTTGTATATTTTCTAATTATTGCTCCCACAGTTGATTTCTTCACACCAAGCTGCTTGCCTATTGCAGATTCAGTCTTCCCAGCCTGGTGCAGCACTACAATTTTGTTTCTGGTGTCCTTCGACAGCTTTTTGGTCTTCACCATAGTGGAGTTTGGAGTACGACTGTTTGAGGTTGTGGACAGGTGTCTTTTATACTGCTAACAAGTTCTAACAGGTGCCATTACTATAGGTAATGAGTGGAGGACAGAGGAGCCTCTTAAAGAAGAAGTTACAGGTCTGTGAGAGCCAGAAATCTTGCTTATTTTTAAGTGGGAGAACTTGCATAATTGGTGTCTGACTAAATACTTTTTTTCCCCAGTGTATGCCAATCTCTTTCGTACATGGTAACATTTTTAGATCCTTAATGTTCAGGTTTTTGTTGTGCGTTGACCGGTGAAAAATTATTGTTATATTTCTGTGGTATGCATGCTATTCACAGCCAGATTCATGCTACCCTAGGCACTGTTAGTTAGTTAGGCTATGTTGGCTTGTCTTTGCACCATGTTAAGCTTATGCGCTGAAACAGCCATGGTCCCATATTAACCTGACAATACCAGAAGAGTATCCATATAAGGAGAGAGTAGCATAAGGCCCTTAAACAGGTGTTTCCATCTGAAACATTTATGACATATTTATAGGATATAACTATCAACTTTGAGAATGGGTACATTTACAAAAACGGATTCCTGTCCAGTGGAATGTGTTAAAATCCAATTAACTCTTTATTTCCATAACTCATAAAAACGATTCCAAATATGAATAATTACATCATGAGACAGACAAGTGTTGCTGTCACACTGACGCATTTTGGATGTTTATCCTTAATCATAGCATGAGTGAAGATTAGCTTGGAACACACTTCATATCCCTCACTGAAACACGTTCTTCAGGAGCCTAAGTTGATGCAGGTGGGTGTGTACACATTTTAACTACACAGACTTAATAAAAACTAATACATATAAAATTTTACATATAATATAAAAAGTGTTAAGGGGGTTCGGAGAGCTGGTTATTTCAGGAGCTACAAAGTGTAGCCATGTTGCGGTGAAATTAATATTGAATCCAGGAAAGTAGTGGAAGATTTTATAGGGACTTTTATCCCATGAATTCTTGACCAATAACATTGGACTTCCATGAAAGAATAGAAGAAGGCCTGATACAACTTTATAATGAAACAACTGCTAATTCACAATTAAGGAATAATCTAACAAAACAGAATCAAAATGTCTTAAGAGCTGAAAGACTATAGAGAACTTATTTTTTGCCAGCAACTAAGGGAGAAGCAGTAGTGTTGTTAGATGTTGCCTTATATCAGCAGGAGAATTTTAAATTTTTGCAACAGGACAATACATATAAGAGACTTAGTGGGGATCGTATCTTAGATGTTTCAATGTTTCTAAAGCAGGGGTTGGACAGAAGTGTCCTATTGGGAGCCAGCTCGCAAACCCTGGCCGATAAATTGGTGGTAGAGGACTCCGTAATACCCATCCATCATTTCCTACTGAAGATTCAGAAAGGGGGCTTTTCTCCAGTGTTTAGACCAATAGGGTCAGGAATAAGGTTATTGAATAAAAGATTGTCAATGAGTTTACAACCACTAGTAAAAAAATATCTGGCAGGGTATTTGGGAGACACCAAATATCTGATTTAGATAGTTTTACAGGTAATAAGGCCAAAAAATGGCATATGGCTTATATGCGATGTGGTGGGTTTATACCATTGCATACAGCATGATCAGGCTCTTCAGGCACTAACCTACCATATGAGCAAATAAGGTGGTTATTCCACTAAGAAACAATGTTTTTTTTTATTGCAGTGGTGGAATAACTACTATCATAATTTTTTTTTATATTTGACACATTTTTTTACAGAAATGAGAAACATCAATAGGATCCCGTTTCTCCCCATTTTTGGCTCATATTTTTATGTCTGTGTGGGAAGAAAGGTTCCTGTTCAGTAAATGTTTACTCCCTCCACGTCAGATGGTATGGTCATTACAAGATTGTAAGCCCTCGCGGGTAGGGTCCTCTCTCCCTCTGTCGTGCCAATTGTCATTGTTCATTTATCTTTGTACTCGTTTACTTTGTATTGTATTAACCTCGATGTACAGCCCTGGAATCATGGGCTTTAAAAATATAATATAATATAATAGATAAATAGATACTGCTTTGAATACAGTTTGATACCAGACAAAAAGTTTTTGATGTCACAGTATTGAGCAATTATGGAGAGAAATTTCAGGTTATTCCATATAAAAAACTTATGGTTCGTACCTGTTTTATTAGCATCTTCCTGCCATCCTAAACATGCAGCAACATTCCAACAGGAGAATTGATGCGCACGAAGTGTAATTGCACTGATGATATTACATATAGGGAACAGGAACCAATTGTATGTTCTAAATTAAAAACCTGATTGCATCCAGATACAGTGTTGCAAACTGGTGTCACAAGAGTCTCTATGATGGACAGAAAACTATTACAAAATAGCAATAGTAAAAAGGAACGCAAACTTTATAGTAACATCACTTTTTCTACAACACATAGTCAACAGTATACACAAATAGTGGATATTGTCAAAAAACACACTTTTATTGTATATCAATATAGACATTAAACAGATAATGCAGTCAGGAGTGAGGTTTCCATCCTGCAAGGCACCCACCATTAGCTCTCTTTTATCACTGAGTCTATTTAACAGCACTTCATTAGCAGAGACCTCACGGCTTAAAGTAACAGGCTTCGATAAATGTGGATACACAAGGTGTATCGCGTGTGAACATACAATGAGAACAGATACATTTTCTTCTGTGAGAAATGGGAAGACATTGCAATACTAAGTTTGTAACATATGTAATGTACAGCATGTAGGATGCATCACAGTCTTACCAGTCTTAAAATACGAATATGTAGACATTTACCAGATGCTTTAAGACTGATAAGATTCAGATCATTTACAGTAACACAATGTTTTTCTCAGGTGCATGATGGTGATATGACTTCCTTTTCATTTATAGGAATAAAGAAAGTAACTTGATCAGAGAGGGGGGGATCTTCAAAAATTTTTTGGAGGAGGGAATCCTGGTGGATTTTTTTCTTTGAACACTAGAATACCATATGGTTTAAACATTAAGCAGGACAATTTGCACCAGTACTAATCAGGTTTTGGCATAGCAATGTTTATTTCATATAATATGCATTAGTTTTTATTATGTCTGTGTAGTTTTAACGTGTACACGCTGTAAGGCCGCAGCTGGAAAAGTCTACAATGGCGTATATATCCCAGCCAGATTCTGGGCGTATGCATGGAGAGATCAAGACACATGCCACCAAGGTAAGGAGCCTTGGTGGAGTGAAAGGCCAACGTTAAATGGGTGTCGACAGTATAGACTGTCGACCTATGTTTAATTTGTTAGTTAGTATGGCTTCTAGCCATTCCTGGGTTGGCCTTTCATTGGTAATAAGCATAGAGCAGGGTGGGTGCTTACTTCCCATGTTCTATGCCTGGATTTCCCTGGCGTATTTAAGGTCAGCAGGTAAGCTGATTGGGCATCGGCTGCAACTCCAGTCTACCTTCTGGGCTGGAGGAGTTCACACTGGAGGAAACCAGTGTCGGCTTTACAAGGTGCTAGTGAGGGAACTACACCTCTGTTAGTAAGTGCTCAGACGAGCAGGAGTTTTGTTTATGTTTGCTGTTTTTTGTGCATGTTGCCATACGTTCTGCACAAATAAACATATGGACCAAGGAACCGTTTGCACCTTAATACTGCCTCTGTCTCTATGCCTGAAGGACTTTTGCGGTGATCCCAGAGCTGTGCAAGCTCACAACGCCCACCTGTATCAACATAGGTTCTTGGAGAACATGTGATTCAGGAAGGGCTATAAACTGTGTCTTATCTTCACTCATGTTATGATTAAGGATAAACGTCAAACGCGTAAGCGTGACATCAACACTTGCCTGTCTTATGCTGTAATTATCCATATTTGGAATTGTTTTTATGAGTTATACAAGTAAAAAGTGAATAGGATTTTAACACTTTCCACTAGTAGAGAAGCTAGTATTAGTTTTTGTAAATGTCTGGGAATTGGCTCAACTCCTCCGTGCCTCCTCCAGCTGGAAGACATTCTGAATCGGGTGAACTGACTATACCATTTGTAGTTTTGTTTGTTTATCTTGAGTATGGGCCCTGAAATTCTCCAGATGGCCCACATGTGGGAAGCTAGATCAGCGCCCCCATCTGTGAGACCAACAGATAGTGCCACCAGCGCACGCACAAGCAGTGCATTAATGGATGGAAATGCAACACACAGGAGGCTAACAGCACAATATGAAGCATGAAGAATGCACCAGAGAGCAAAGTCGGGGGGCACAAATTGTCCATGATGAAACAGTATGACAGGGAGAAGCATAAAAGACTGTAAGTGTTAAAAGAGCAGATAATAAAAGAAACAAAAAAGAAGAAAAAGAAAAACCATATGCAAATCAATAGCAGAAAAAAGCCCAAATGGAAAAAAAAAAACAGAAAACTCAGAAAAAATACATTAATAAATCATGACCATTAATAATGAAATAAAATCTCATTTCTAACATTTAAGCCTGCCGGTATTAAAGTGTCCAAAGTAACAATCCAATAAGCTTCACAATCTTTCAGCTGATACCCTAGGTCACCCCCATTCCTAGACAATTTGACATGTTCTATTGCAAACGCCTGGAAAGCACTGGTTGTAGAATTATGACAGTCTATAAAGTGTCTGGCCACATTAGAAATATTACAGCCTGATGGATTTCTAATGTAATTCAGGTGCTCCAGGATCCTTGTTTTAAACTTACGTGAGGTGCAGCCCACATAGTACAAATCACACATTTTATAATGAATTAAATACATGACCGATACCGTGTTGCAGTTTATATATTGATTGATATTGTATGTGACATTGTGTACTGTGAAAGATGTGGTAAGAATGACATATTGGTAGGTTTTGCATGAATGGGATCCACATCTGTAAAAATCTTTATATGAGATCCAAGTAGATTTATGGGTACAGGAAAAAAAAATGTGTGAGATAAATAATCACCAGTAGTTGAAGGACATTTTGCAACTAATCTACAACCCCTCTGCAAAATATTCTTTAAAATTTGATCGCTAAACAGAATTGGTAGATATTTATTAGTGATAGCTATCATGTCTGTGAATTGTGCACTATATTCCAGCACAAAACTTGGAATATATGGGCTTTTTGATTTTTTGGGAGAGTGGAAGATAGTAACACCTTACAAGATTTTTTTATTTATGATTTTTTAAGCTCTGTCTAGAGCCCAGTTAGGGTATCCTCAAGTGCAAAGTGGACTACTTATGTTATCTATCTCACTGTCATAGTCCTTTGAGTCAGTACAACTGCATTTTGCTCGAGTGAATTCTCCTAAAGGAATATAGCATTTGGTATACCTGGGATGATGACTTTTATAATGTAGAATGGTATTGCCTGCAATATCTTTAGGAAAAGTTCAGGTTTTAATAATCTTAGTAGGGCAACCCATCAAATGTAAAAACAAGAAAGAAATCTCAAATTTGTTAGTATTCAATGTGAATTTTAAATTAAATGGATTATTATTATTTAAGTACTCTATGAACCATGGGATGTTACAATCAAGACCTTGCCAAATCATTAGCAAGTCATCGATATACCTTAAAAACCAATGCATGTCTTAAAAAAAGTATTGGAAGTGGAAAAAATGTATATGGATTCCCACCATGACATGACCAAATCTGCGAGGGAGGGAGAAAATTTCACTCCAATTGAAACTCCCCACATCTGTAAATAAAAAGTATAATCAAATAGAAAAAAAATTGTGTGTCTTGAGCAACTCCACAGTCCTTTTGATAAAAATTTGTAAATCCTCTGAATAAGAACTGTACTGGCTGAGATGGAAGTCGAGAGCCTGCACAGCCACATCCAAAGGGATGCAGTTGTAGAAGGACTCGACATCACAACTTAGCCATACAAAATTGGGATACCACACCTTATTATGAAAGCTTATGAGAACATCTCTGGTATCAGAAAGATACCCAGGGACTCTATGAACCAAAAGTTGCAATTGGCCATCAAGCCACTTACGTAAGGGCTCACACAAGGGGCCAATGCCTGAAACAATGGACCTCATATGGAGACCACAGGCAAATAGTGGATCTATTTGCTTGTGCACCTTTGGCAGGCCATAAAGAAGAGGAGTCACTGTATCCGTAACAGTAAGATACTCTTCTTTAGTTGAAAAAATTCCAAATGCTATCCCTTCATTTAATAAATGTATAGTAGGATTGTTGGGAGGTTTAGCATAAGTAGGTTAGTCAGATAACAAAAATAACATCTGTTTATGATAAATATCCCTGCTCAAAACAACAATTGATCCTCCTTTACCTGTTTTTTTGTAAATTAAAGGATCTATTTGTTAAAGTTCTTTTAATGCTCTTTGTTGCATAACAGATAAATTGGACCGTATTTTGTTTTGTAACATCATTAAATCCTGTGCAATGTGTGTCTGGAATACATCCATTTGTTCTATTCTTGATTGTATTGGATAGTATTATGAGCTCCTAGTTTTGACTTAATTGAAAATCACTGTAGTATTTGTTATAACTAAATTGAAAGACTGTGATCCTGTAGATTTAGTACCGTTAGTTGTTCCATAAAATCCATACTTGTAAATTCGTTATGTGAAACTGGTATTGGTGACTGGGGTATATTCATTTCATCTGATTGCCAAAAGTGACGATGAACTACATTTATGTGCCAGCGGGGTTTAAATGCAATGAAGATTGTTGGTTTCCATCATGGTGTCTGTCAATTTAATGGATAAAATTGTGCAATTTTTGGACAGAATATGCGATGGAGGTTCCAAACAGAATTTCCAGCACAGATGTTGGATCCAGTGCCACCGATGCAATCTGTAAACCCAGCCTAACCTGTGCTGCTGCAGTAAGTGAGTGGGTCAATGCTAACCTATAGTACAAATAGCTTTCAGGTGAATTGGTTGACAGGCATAATAAAAGGAGTGCTATAGTGAGTAGGGATAAGCGCTATTATCGACAAAAGTTGAACTCGGAAAGGTTTTTAGGCTTATCAGAAATCTCCGATCACGCGATAATTTAGGTGACAATCTTATAGATAATCTTTTACTATTCCGCCTTTTTCAGCGTTTCATGCCATTTTGGTGGCCAGCCAATCAGCTCCGAAGATAGAGGAGGGTGAGGAGGATGTACGACTTCACCACTTGGCGGTGTATGGATCTCATTGGCTACAAAAATAACGTGACCTTGTTTTATCTATGCAACTGCATTTCCTGTTCAGCTCATTCTCTAGCTATGTCACTATACAGCAGGACGTCTCGGCCTCTAAACCAATAGCTGTTCTAACAGCTCAGAGAGACAGTCTATTATAATACACAAAACCATCCACCTAGCTGTAGCTTAGAATATAGTTATATTAGAGAATTTTTCATTTCCTTATTTAGTTAGAAAAAAATTTTAAAAGAAACTACGGGTGTGAAAACCAGGAAAGGGGGTGTGGTGGGAGTCGGAGGAGGGGGTTTTGGAAAAAAGGGTGATATTTTGGTTAAAAAGATGCAAAAAAAGGGCCCTCTTAAAAGGGAAAATTAAATGCCAAAATTTTTAATTAAAAAATTTCGTGCAAAAGGATAAAAAAAAGTGATGACACAAACAGGGGAAACAACAACGCTTTTGGGGCAAAAAAATGGGGCCCCTTCCCTGGGGGGATCTATATCACCAAAAAGGGACCTATCCCTCCCCAAAAAATTTTTTCCCCCCCGGGGGGGGGGGGCCCTTAAAGGACCTATACCTCCCAAAAATCCCCTATGGGGGGCAATTACCTGCCTATACCTGCCTAGGGGGACATTAGCTGCCTATACCGCCAATGTGGACATTAAAAAGCCTATACCGGGCCCTAAACCTCCCCTATGGGGAACTTTTAAACCCCCTATACCAGCCAAATATCTGCCTTTGGGGGACATTAAACTGCCTATATCTCCCTTTTGGGGGGACATTAAACCCTATACTTGTATAGGGGGAACATTAAACTGCCTTTTGGAATTTTATTGGTATATGTTTTTATTTTTAAAATTCACCATTAGCCGCTGCTTTTTTTCCCCCCCTAGGCTTATACTCAATTTAAAATAAGTTTTCCCGGGGTTTTTGTGGCAAAAGGGGTGCCTGGGCTTATACTCTTTTTCGGCTTATACACGTTTAATATACGGTACGTATTTTCACTTTGCGCAGCCCCAGTTTTGTTCTAGAGCCACCTTGCACAAAATTTTTTGAATACACAAATTTTGTAGTCCCCCCCGCAGGTTTTATTTAAAGGGGTGCAAAACCCACTTTTATTACCCCTTTAACATTTCCCGATAGGTTTTTTTTCCCCTTTGGGGCGCAGGCCATTTTTGCCCTTTAGAACCCCTTGCTTTTTAAAATTTGAATACAAAATTTTTGAAAGTCACCACACTGTTTTTGATAGGTGCAAAAAATCCTTTTTAAATTATCCTAAACAAACAGATGGGTTTTTTTTTTTTCACTTTGGCGCGGGCCCGCTTTTTTCCCATGGGCCCACCTTTCCCTTAAATTTTTGAATACAGAAATTTTTTGTATTTTTCCGCAGGAGTATTTATGGGGTGCAAAAAAAAACCTTTTTAAATTATCCGTATACATTTCAAATAGTTTTTTTTTTTTTACTTTGTTGGGGTTTTCCAGTTTTTTTTCTTTTGAGCCCCCTTAAACTTAAATTTGAATACAGCAATTTTGTAGTCCCCCGGAGGTGTATTTATGGGTTTAAAAAAAACCCCTTTTTAAATTATCCGGATACATTTCAAATAGGTTTTTTTTTTTAACTTTGGTGCGGGCCCAGTTTTTTCATAGAGCCCCCTTGTACTTAAATTTGAATACAAAAATTTTTTGTATTTACTTTTGGTGAAATTTTCATTGGTGCAAAAACCCCCGGGATTTTTACCGTAAATTTTTTTAAAATTAGCTGAATTGCACGTGGTGCGGCCCTTTTTTTTTTTTAAAATTTTGCCACTTTTTAAACGATAATTCTGATAAAAAATTTTCTAGCAACTTTTTCTCTTTGTCAAAACCAAAAAACTTTTAAATTTTCTCATCCCGGTAACTTCTAAATAGTTTTTATTGCGTTTTTTTTGAATCTCATTTTTGGCGCAGACGCCCCATTTGTATAAATATTTTGGGTTAAAAACAAACAATTCCTAGTCCTATTTTGGGCAGTTGAAAAACCCCTTTGGGACTAAAGGGGAAGAAAAACTGTTGATTTTGTTTCGGTGCTTCCACCAGACCAAATTTCACAGGTTTTCGCAAGAAACTTTTTCCTTTTCTAACCTATTTGGGCTGTGGGAAATTAGAGGGTTTTAAAAAATACTGTGATTTCCGTCTTTTAAAAAAAGAAATTTTAAAAAATTCTTCCATACCTTTTTAAAAAAAAAAATTTTTTATCTTTCTGAACATGGACAAAATGCGGGGGGTAACGACAAAGGGGGGGGTTAGGACATGGGGGAAGAGGTACGCGAGAAGGTGCTCCTTCCAGGCAAGCGACAACTTTGCATCCCCGGGCAAATGGGTGGGTTTGGGCAGGGCCCGCTGGCCGGTAAACGCGGGGTCAGGGCCCTTGAATCTCAGAAACGAACAGCGCCCGCCAATCGTTCTTAAAGTTTTTAATGCAACCTGCACCCAAACAGTTTTTAACCTCCTCGTCCTCCCAGCCCAGGGCCACAAAGTCGTCTTTAACATCATCACATCCGCCAAACATGGAAGCGAAGGGGAGCCCAAATTTTAAAAATCGGTAAACCCCCCACTGTGGATAATCCATTTTCTTTAAGACCTCTTGATGAAAAAAGCGGGTTGGGGGCAGAAGGCATTTTAAAAAAAATTCCCCCAAAAAAAAAGGGCCCCCAAAAAAAAGGGGGTGAAATTTTTTCTAAATCTGACGCCCAAATTTCTGATGCCCTCAAGGGGGAGAAGGAAGCCGGTCAAACGGGAAAATTCCGGCGGTCGGCAATGCCTTGAGTGCCTCTTGCTTGTAGCCCGCAGCTCCTGGATGCCGAATGTCAGGACACCAATCCCCCTGTGTTTATGATGATGATGATGAAAACATTGCAGATCCAACGTGGTCTTTTTAGCCCGAATTTGCTTGCGGGCCATCAAAAACTGGACGAGGAGGAAGACCCATGGGTAGTGCAACACTTCCGCCTCAAAAAGGGAGGGGGCGGGCGCCAGAAGTCCCCCGAAAAGATTCTGCCCCGCCAAAGGGCAGCGGGGGAAAACCCCCTCCTCCCCTTATCACCGTCAAAAAAGGGGGCCCGGACCTCTCAACCCTGGGCCTTCTTTTTAGCAAGCCTCCCGAAACACCCAGCGATGTCATATGCCGCCTTTTTCCGTAAACGCATAAGTAAGGCAAGAATCTTTTTGGGGTTTTAAAACCACCACCAAAAATTCTAGCACTGCAGCGAAAGCATGGGGTTGAAATGGAAAGGGCCCCACCGATCCTGGCCTTCCCCAAACCCCTGTAAAAACCCTCTGTTCCCCGCCTCTTCCCCCTCCCCTCCGCCACCACCAACGTTTTCCTTTAGCGCCCCCTGTCTCTCAGAGGGCAGATCCCGGGTCACCTCCGCTTTTACCTCCAAAATCACCCGAGTAACCCCCAAAACCAAAAGAGACCCATCCTACCCCTTCTCCCTTTCCCCCAGTTTGACGACCGCAACGCCGTACAGTGGCCCTTTTAGGGCCCCCCTTCTGGGCTTTTCCCGGTTTGGGGGGCAAAAAACACTTTACCCCAAACCCTCCCCAAAGCCCAAAACCCGAAAAGCGGCAAATTGGGCCCGCTTTTTTTCCCCTTCCTGCCCCCAAACCCGACCCGAGCAGGCAAATTTTTTTTCCAGAAAAGCCGTCCCCTTGCCCCGGGCCCGGGGCCCCGTGTCCTCTAAAATTTTAACACGTTTTCCTTTCATCTGTTTTCCAGAAAAAAAACCCCTCTGACCACCGACACATGGACTATAAGCAGGGCCCAAGGCCGCAAAACTCTGTGACATCCACTGGGTAGCGGGTAAAAAAATGTCCGGTGGTGAGGGTGGCTCCACTGGGCCACGTTCTTCAAAACCGGGGGGATAGTGCGGGGCTTTTCCCCCCAAGGTCCCTGGGGGCATCACGTGCCCAGAGAAAACGGGCCGTTTAAAATTTAATCTGCTTGGGACCGCCACACACAGGCAGGGCGGGGATGGCTCCCGCAACCGTCTCATTTTTTCGTGGCAACACCGGGGAAATTTCCCACCCTCCACATCTCCACGTTTGTGGCAGCAGTGAAAAGCCATTCGCAGTACAAAGTACACATTCCCTGAAAGACGGTGCGACCTTGATGTTGAGCCACCGAGATGGAGGCAGGTGAAAAACTCTGCACATCCTTGCCTGTTTAAGAAGCCACCAAAATGGTCAGTGCGGGCAATGCCCTTGTTTTTGCAGACATTGTGGGGATCTTTTGTTCGGGAAAGATCCCTTGGACACTCGAAACATCAGGGCCCACCCGCCGGAGGAGGAGACGGGGCACAGATGCGAAAACGGGGCCTTTTTCCCCCGTCGAATCCACAAAGGGCCCACAGTTTCCCCAATTTTTAAACGGGCTTCATTAGGCCCGTGGTTCGGAGTCCAGGGCTAGTGCAAGGGGGCCCCCTCAGCTCTCCGGGGGCAACATCCCGAGGCAAGTCAGGGGTTTTTGAACGTGCCGGAGGAAGCGGAAGGAGGAAGGGGAAGGGATTCGTGGGCAACGAAGTTTTCCGACATCCCTGCCTTGGAAAAGGTTGGGGCGAATTTGAGACGGAGGAGGAAAAATGGAAGATGAGTTTTTTCATGCCCCTAGACCCAGAGGCTTTTGGGGAAAACAAGGGTCCAAATCTCACAAGATGCTTGGAATCCCCCATTTCCTCCAACATTATCCTCGCTTTTAAAGGGCCCTCAAAAAAGAACAACAATTTTTCGGGGGCCACCCCCCCTGGGTCCCCGGGACAAAAAAAACCAAAAAACCCGCACTTTCCCTTTCCCCCCACCCCAAAAGGAGTAAAATCAGGAAATGGGACCTTTTAAAATTTATCAACTGGAGACATCTATTTCGTCTGCTTTACGTTCTTCAAATAAACACGGTGGGAAAAACGCACACGTCCCCAGTAGAGTGGGCCCAATACCGAGCGGGAGCAGCAACACAGGGAAAGGGCAGAAGCCCAATGGGGGCCTCTGGCAATCTTTTTTTAAACCCCCACGCAACCCCATGTAATGCAGAGCACCCCAAAACCCAAAACACAGAGACCAGCTTTTTAAAATCATGGGTGCACGACAAAAAGCCCTATCAACCCCCGATTTTTTTTATTTTTCTGGACCCAATTGACTTTTGGTATCCCAAAAAGGATGAATGGCCCGAGCTCACTTGCCACGCCCTAGAGGTTTGGGCCCCGGGCCCCGGAGCCACGTCATATCCGAGGGACCTTTAAACACAAACGGGGGATTTATTACTAGTGTTGAGCCCATTTCGTTTGGCATCGAGATCGATCGATAGTCGATATTTTGGGCCGCTTCGATAAGGTTTTTCATAGGAGCCAAAAAAAAAAAAAAAAAAAAAAAAAAAAGAGCGATTACCCTTAAAACTATGGGAAGCAAAAACAAACCTTTATTTTTACACCCAAACAAGGCTGGAAAGCTGAAATTAACATCCACAACGGGCAAATGAATTTTTTTTTTTTTTTTTTTTTTTCGTCCTACATCTTAGGGAAACACATTAAGGTTTTTAAAAGTTTCCCCCCCCCCCCCCCCCCCCCCCCCCCAAAAAAAAAAAGCACAGAAACCCTTTTTCTATCCCCTTTTTGTACCACAAGCCCGACCCTTAAAACCCGCCTCCCCACAAATTAAAAAGTGCCAGAAGGCAGTAGGGTTTGAACCATCAAGTTAACTTGAACGGAAAATTGAATATCCCTGTCCCCGGAACGCAGCATGAGCCCCCAAAACCCGCATGACCCCCACATTTTAAAAAAATGCCCCCCGGGAAAAAAGGAAATCTTTTAAACCCCCATTTTGTTTCACTGGACATTTACTATACCTTCCTGGGGCCCCAGCATGAGCCCCAAACCTGCAAAACCCCCCCAATTTTAAAAAGGGGCCCCGGGAAAAAGGAAATCTTTCAACCACCATTTTAGTTTCACAGGACATTTTACTTACCGTCCCGGGCCCCAGCAAAGAGCCCCAAACCCGCATACCCCCACAATTTTTAAAAAAATGCCCGGAAAAAAAAGTCATTCAACCACCAATTTTTTGTTTTACTGACAATTTACTATAAACCCGTCCTGGGCCCCATCATGAGCCCCCCAAACCCCGCATGACCCCCCCCATTTAAAAAAAATGCCGGAAAAAGGGAGTCCCCTTCCCAACCCCCCATTTTTAAGGTTTTTTACTGGGCCCTTTTACTATAAACCCGTCCTGGACCGCAGTATTACCATTAAAAACCCTTTTCCCTTGACCCCCCCCAGATTAAAAAGTGCCCGGGAAAAAAGGGGTTTGGTATCTGTTTTTGTTTTTTTATAATAAAAAGGTTTTTTTGCACCTTTCAATTCACCTGTGGTGAATATAGAAAATTTCTGTTTTAAGATTTAAAGTAGATTCTGCTCAATGAACAGTAAATTGGGGGCCCCAAAAAAATCCAAAAAAAAACGTAACTGGGTTTTGTTTTGATAAAAATAAACGGTATTTTTTGCACCTTTCAAACCACCTGTTAATTTTAGAATTGCTTTTTTAAAGATTTACCCTAGAAACGCCCTCAATGAACAGTCCCGGGTGCGCAAAAAATCAAAAACCCCTAACTGTTAATTTTTTATATAATAAACGGTATTTTTTTCACCTTTTAATTCCCTGTTTGGGGGAAAAAAAATAGAATTTCTGATTAAGAATAAATTAAAGGCCGCGTCAATGAACATTTCTGGGTGCCGGGAAAAGGGCAAAAAAAAACTTAAACTGTTAAAAGTTTTTTGTATAATAACACGGTATTTTTTTTCACCTTCAAAACACCCGTGGTGAATAAAGAATTTGCTGTTTTTAAATTTACTTTGAAAGCTTGCGAACCCAAAAAAAAAAAAAATAAAAGGGTGCGCAAAATCAAAAAACAAGTAACGTTAAAGTTTTGATATAATAAACGGTATTTTTTTCACCTTTTCAATTCACCTGTGGTGAATATAGAATTGCGTGTTTTGAAGATTTACCGTAGATGCTGGTCAATGAATCACAGTATGGGTGCGCAAAGTCAAAAACTAGAAACAGTTTGTTTGATATAATAAACTGTATTTTTTGCACCTTTCAATTCACTGTGGTGAATATTGAATTGCTGATTTAAGATTTAGTAGATGCTGCGTCATGAACAGTACTGGGTGCGCAAAGTCAAAAACAAGTATGGTATGTTTTTGATATGATAAAAACTGTATTTTTGCACCTTTCAATTCACCTGTGGTGAATATAGAATTGCATGTTTTAAGGATTTTCGTAGATGCTGAGTCAATGAACAGTACTGGGGTGCCGCTAAAGTCAAACAAACAAGTAACTGTTATGTTTGATATAATCACAGGTATTTTTTTGCACCTTTCCAAATTCACCTGTGGTGAATTCGAAATGCTGGTTTTAAGATTTACGTAGATGCTGCGGTCAAGAACAGTACTGGGTGCGCCAAAGTCAATAAAAAACGTATTCTGTTATGTTTTCGTATAATACACGGTATTTTTTGCACCTTTACAATTCACCTGTGGTGAATATAGAATGAATTGCTGTTTAAGATTTTACGGTAGATGCTGCGTCAATGAACTGTACTGGGTGCGCAAAAGTCAAAAAAAACACGTAAAACTGTGATGTTTGTCGTCGATACACGAATTTTGGCAAACAAAACAAACCTGTGCTGAGTGCTGTCTACAAGATTGCGGATTGTAATTTAAGTGCAAGGCTGAAATATAAACTGTCAAAGGTGTAATGGGTAAAATTGAACACCTATCGGGAAATGTATACTGATAATAAAGTGGAGCTTTTGCAGCTACAAAGAGACTGCATTTCAGAAATGATGTTTATCCAATATAAGTTCAGAGCTGCCCAATATCCAGGAATACTCAATTGCAAAATATGTTAATAAAAAAGATATTCCACTACAATATCTACACTAAGTCTTGGTGAACTTTATCCAATGTTCTTTATAGATAGAGCTTGTCTGTGTTCGCCCGCGGGGGCCCCCCCCGCTCCCTCAGCCTGACTTTACACCGGTAGATGATGCTTTAAATTCTCTAGCTAATACATAAAATCTTCAAATCTCTAATATAAACTAAATTGGAAAGGATCACAGCTAAATGCAGAGCGTTTCTCTGTGCAGAAATGACCTAATTCGCTGCGCTGTGTGGCCACAGCAGAGCGCCACGTCCTTTCCTATGAGGACGCTTGAGTGTAACTGAGGCAGAAACAGGACGCTGTTCTATGTAAACGCAGGTCATGTGATTTTTCCAGCCATCGCAACCTTACACTTCCCAGTCATGACGTCGCACAACATCCTAACCCCTGCTCTATTCTGATAATATGATTGCTGGCGCGATATTAACAGGAAGCGCCGAAAAAGGCACGATCTTATGATGATGCTCAGATTTTACCTTAATTATCGAATGATTCTGGAAATTCGATCACCATAAAAAACCTTGCCGATTTCAACTTTGTCGATTAAAAATCGCTCAACACTAGTAGTAAGTATAGGACCAATGTCTGCTGTCACAAATTTGTCACTGAGATTTTTGTCGCATTTAAAACATTGAAGGAGGGTTATTGACCTCTGAGATGGAGGGGTAGAGCAAAATTGGTGATACTTCATAATGAGGGCAATATTATTTCCAATGGTTTTGGGGGAGGTGAGGAGGCTGGTTGTTCCCATTTTGTAGAAGACGTTCTGGGTAAGCCCTTTGGGTGAAACGGTCAGCCATGTCTTGGAGTCTAGTTTTACGAGTCTCCGGATTCTGTACAATACAGTGTATGTGGACGAATTGTTATTGTGTTAGAGATTTTTTTGTACTGGAGTGGGGCAACTTGTGAAGTGAAGAAGACTATTTTTGTCTGTAGGTTTAGTGAAAAGATTGGATATTAGAAAACCTTGGGGATCAATCAGGATAGTATTGTCTGTAAAATTAATAGAGTTCGTGTTATTGTGAACCGTAAATTGGAGGTCTGGGGAGACACTATTGATGGTCGTGTGAAATGTCAGTAGAGTGTAAAGTTGTCCATTCCTAATACAGAAGATTTCATCAATATATCTAAGCCATGTAGTGGCGAAGTTGAGAAAAAGGGGGACAAGATAGACTTGATCGTCCTCAAAAGGGGCACCACATTACTTTCCATAGCAGTCCCATGCTGTTGGAGGTAAAAATTGTCTCCAAAAAGGAAATAATTATTATTGAGAATCAAAGATAGGAAGTCAAGGCATAAGTTCTAGACATGGTCATCCAAGTTATTTTTGGTAAGAAATGTATTTGTGGCAAGAATACCCTTATCATGACTGATAGAGGTATATAGGCTTGTAATGTCTCAAGTAACCAAGATGTTCTGGGTATGAACTGGTATTAGTAAATTAATTTTTTGCAAGAAATCATTTATAAAAACTAAAAGTGGTGATAAGAGGGTTTCAGTTGATGCAACAATGGGGCATCCTGGAGGGTTTTGCAAACTTTTGTGCGTTTTGGGAAGGATATAAAATATGGGAGTGACTAGGGGATGTTTGGTAAGAAAGTGTACGGTCCTGGAATCAATAGTCTTTAATGATAAGTGATGTTGAATGGTCTTCTCCGTGTGGTGTTGGATGTTAGTGGTAGGTTCCTTGTCAAGGGGTAAATAGGTCGAAATGTTAGACAATTGGCGGTTGATCTCGGTAAGATAAGTACTGTTGTCCATGATGACTAGAGCACTACACTTATCCGCAGATTTTATGATATCTTTGACTATTTTTAAGTTTCAGAGTTTGCCGTTCTTCTAGCTTTAAGTTAGAATGAAATTTATATGTGTCTTTTACAAAGTCAGCTGCGATTTTGGTCAAGTCTTGTTCTACCAAGGGTATAAAAGTTTCCACTGGGTGGTATATTTTGGAGGGGTTATAGTTACTTTTGATAGAAATGCAAGGTTTTGGGACTTGAAGGATCTTGTGTAGGAGTAATAGATTTTTTGGGAAAGTGAGTTCTAAGGTGAATCTGTGTATACAATTTAAGTAAATCCTCTTCCGATGTGAACATATCAAATTTTGGAAACGTTTAATTTAATGGCATCTATTGTATCACTATAAACCTTTATACAGAATTTTCCTTGTAAGCAGTATCTAATTATCTATTTTTGTGACAAATAAAAACATTCTACTATTTGCATACTACCAGAATTGGTGTGCTGTGTTTCTCTACAGGTATATGCACAGAGACTATAACATCCCAGACAGTCCCATCAAGGATGAAGATTAGTCCCCTCTTCTTTCCCATTTGTGTCCGAGTATCTTAGTAAAGCTTTAGGCCTGTGAACTCGCCTTCACTTTCACTCTTTCCCTTACCCTTTTCCCCTTCACAGAACTGTTTTGCTTTGTTGCCCGTAATGTTGGAAGTTTGTAGGATTACTAGTGTAGCATGTGATGTGATATTTAGCGTAGACTACCCTGTGGTTTGTGTCTTATTACATATTATTTATGGCAAATGTGTTCATTTTTTGTGTCCTGTGCTGCATCACATAGATATATTGTATGTTTGTATTTGACGACTTATTGTTAATAAATATTTTCAATCCAAAATGAGACATTTCTAAAGGTATTAAGCTGCCTAAATGAGCTAACCTCACAGAAAATACCCCACTTTGAAAACTGCACCTACTGACAAACAGAGTATTACAAGTCCAGATTTCTGCAGAAACTAATGCAAAGCAGGTGAATTTTTTTTTTTTTTTCACAGAGGTGTCAATTTAAACACATTTGTTTTGGACAATGTGCACAAAAATTAAGAAATGCAAACCAAAATGTATCACCCTATTTCTCCTGTGTTCAAAAATATCTCTATTGTTGCTCTCATCGTATGCCTGTACACAAGACAGGGCCTAAAGTTAGAGGAGCACCCAGTGACTTTCAGAACACAAATTAAGCTTGAAAATGTTACTGGTCCTATTGGACATTTCTAAACGCATTAAGCTGCCTAAACTATATAAACCCCCAGAAATGACCCCATGTTGAAAACTACACCTCTTCATGTATTCATCTAGAGACATATGGAATATTTTGACCCCACTGTTTTTTGCTGAAATTAATGCTAAGCAGGTGAAAAAATGTAAATGTATTTATTTTTAACAAAGGTATCAATTTAAACACATTTGTTTTAGACACTGCATATAGAAATGAAGAAATGCACCCCAAAATGTATCACTCTGTTTCTCTTTTTTTCAGAAATATCCCCATTGTAGCCCTAATCTTATGCCTTGTTACACTACAGAACTTACAGGTAAAGGAGCACCCACAGGCTTTCCAGCTTGAATGCATTTTAGGCCCCATTCCTGAATGAGTCATCCTAAAAGTGGACCCTTCTCTCTCCAAACAAATTATAAAAAGAATTCCCTTAATGAAACACACCTAAAGTTGCTACCCTGAAAAAATATCTGCACAAAATTTTTGACTTTTTCTAATTCCAAATTTAGTAAAAAATTTGTAATGGGGGACAGTATGGTAAATTTTAAAACAGGGGTTATGGATAGGCTGGGGTTGACGGACAAGCAGAGCAATAATAACGATACTCACACACCATTGATCAGCTTGGATGGTTTTGGTTTTCTGTTGAAGGGATGGTGTGTAGAAGCAGAAGCCCCATATTCTCTGACCACTTGTGTTTAACTTGAATAAATAGTACTGATCATGTACACATCATTGTGGTCATGAAATTTCAGTGCAAGCACTTCCTTGCTTTGGAGAGTGCATGACTCCCCCTTTGGCATCCTTATGTCTAAAAGCAGACATAGTAATCTCAGAGTGCAGGGCTCTAAGCAGTGACACACTGATGTAAAAACTATCTGGACATACAGTATACCACTTGTGTAGGAAAGGGCCCACTAAATCCCACACAATTTTGCCAGTTGTTCTGATATTTGGAAAGCACCCTGGTGGATTAAATTCATGATTCCTCCCTTCATATATTTTAAAAGCAGAGGTGTATCCAGTGGTGCTTTCACATAACATATTTTGACACCATATGTTGCACTTTTGGAGGGTATGAACTGTAGGAAAGAGAGACACAGGCTTGTATTGGCCCCCAAGGGAATAGGGGCCCCTGAGGATGGTAGACCTGAAGTTGTTTTTTAATGGCATATACATCCTTGAAGGAGACAGAAAAGCAGAGAAAGAAAGGCAAAAAGGAAAAGTTAGAGTATAGGAGGCATGTACAGTCATTTACAGTAGCTTTAGGGAAATGCCTAATATAAACTCCACTGTTGTTTTTTTTGACACGGAAAACAGTTCAGTTAGTGGGCCCCTAGAATTAACTACACCTGTGGGCCCTAGACAAACCAGTCCAACACTGGAGAGACGACCTCTAAAATTAATTAGCAACTTATCCACTGCCAAACTTTGTTCAGGGTTATACGCTCCTAAAAAAAAGAATCATGGAATTTAGGAAAGGCCTTAATTTATATAGCTGGTCATTACTTTTGTTGCTAGAAGAGGGTGCCTGGCGGTTATCGATAAAATGAAGAAATTAATTCAGTATTTTGTACCTTGCTTGGGACATTATGCCAGGAAAAAAATGGGATTGGCATTCATGGCAATTAGTGCTTAATAAGACCGAATTTAAGTTTGTTTTTTTATGAGCCTCATGCTAAGGGTTAGACCCCCCCAAAAATAATTTTGCTTGTATGTGTGGGAGTCCAAAACTTATCATAATAAGATGAGGGTTTATCTTCGATGTACTGCGTGGCATACAAATTTCTTTCCTTTACAATGTTATGTTTCACCTTTGGTCATTGAAAAATTACTGACATCCACATTTATGCCAGTGGTAGCAATAAAATCACTTTGACTAGGGGTAAATTACTTTGTAGGTATCCACATTAAATCGATTTTGGGGAGTTGTGCAGTTATGGGGGTTACACTTTCTACTGCACTTGATGTTGTTGCAATTGCGCCATCTACCATACCACTGGTACTTATTTCATATGAATCACTTTCACTCTCACTTTCACTCTCACTTTCAAGTAGAAAATCAAGTAGAATCTGAGCACAGCAGCTCCGAAGTTTGCTCAAAAGTGTATTTCCTGGAAGCCATAATGATTCTGTAATCTAAACCGTCAAATAAAATAGTAACTAGTAGTTTGTATTTTATTTGTTTCAAACAGAACACTAACAGCGAACTCTAACCATTGTTACAACAGCACAATAGGCTGAACTGGTTGGACACCTATCTTATTTTTCAGCCTTACAAACTATGAGTTATGTAATGATTTTTTTCACACTTTTTATTTACTTTTTTTTAATCATCCTTAAAGCCCACATCCTATGCCCAAGTCTCAAACCACAAACTAACAGCAACCTCTAACCCCCATTACAAAATCAGAATAGGCTAAACTGGATGGATCTCTGTCTTATTTTTGGCCTTACAAAGTAATTATGCAATTATTTTTTTATTACTTTTTTAACATTTACATACTTTTTATTTATTTTTATCACCTTTAAGGCCCACACCCAAAATCCAAGCTAAACTACCTAACAAACTAACAGCAACCTCTAGCTGCTGTTACAATACAGTTTATATGTGTGTGTCTGTGTATAAACACAGTATATATATAGTATATACTAAAATTTACTAAAAAAAAAGGTTGTTTTTTTTTACTTATAAGGGACAAAGTGAAAAGGAACACAGGTATTTCACGGTATCCATTTCCCTTCACTGCTAAGATGGTATGAGGAAAAATAGATACTATTTTCCCTTTCATATCACTTCTGTGATCACTGTGATTGGATCTCCCAGTGATCACATATTCAGGACCCAACTCTATTGACTTCTGACTGGCATACTAGGTACATGAGCTGTTAGTAAGAACTTGTTATTAGAGCAAGACCTGTTATTCTGATGCTCCATGCCAGCTTTTACATACAAACAGCTGTGGTCGCTGTGATTGGCTGCGACAGTGATCAGATGATCAGGAACCAATAGATTTGGGTCCTGATCGATGCTCTAAGAACTGGAGCTAAGATCTACAGCTGGTTGTTTAAGTAGAAATTATTATAGCCCTTTTAACCCCTCTCTTTTGCTGCACCAAGGGCTTATTCTGACTGCTAGATTGGAGTTGGTTAGGTTTTTGTTTTCCCCTAAGATAAGGCTGATTGACTTCTACCGCATTAACAGTGCAGAATAATAAGCTGTCCAGAATGGACATATGTTTTTTTATTAGCCTTGCAAATCATGTAACTATGTGAATGAATAAATTGGTATTAGAACATTTTCTGCAGCAAAATCAAGAAACTGAGGAAAGTATAAAGATACAGGGAGTTGAGTATGTTCTGTTAATTGTTGCTAACAAGTAGTAAGACCCCTAGAGGTCATACAGCATATAAAATGTTGCTACATCCATTCTCTTTTAACTGGAGGAACAATGGGCCACATGTATGAAAACTGTCTAGGTCAAAAAATCACTTTTTTGCCCATAGAAACCAATCAGAGCCCCTTTCATTTCATATAGTGATCTGGAAAAATGAGAGGGGTGCTCTGATTGGTTGCTATGGGCAACAAAGTGAATTCTAGACCTAGACAGCTTTCATACATGTGGCCCAATGTGTTTGTCGTATTTGCTGTTTGGCTGCACCTGTATGTTTTCATTCCTCTAGAGATCAGACTGGTCCTTTGCAGATTTATTGTAATATAATGCTTGCCTATCTTGATTCTTCTTTAGTTTAGCTTTAATGTTTCCAACCAACTTTGGCTTTAACAGATGACTAGCAGTTGGAGTTTCTGTGATCCAGTATAGATAGATATACATCTGTACCTGCCTGTCTTTCTTTCCACATGAATCTTTTTGCTATTTTTACTGCTGATCTTCTTTTCCTTTACTCTTGGAATATCTTGGAGAAGACTTCTGGTGTTCAAATTCCCATTTGTTGCCGGATGTTTTGACTACTTCCGAGGTAAACTGAGCAGTGTTTTCAGGGAAAACGATATCCAGAATGCCATACCGGGGCTCGCCCTTGTATCCTGAAAATAGTCAACCTCCCACAAGTTAGAAAAATAGTCTACTGTTATCAAGTATTCCTTGTCATTCCATGTGAAAAAGTCTGTTCCTATTTTTGACCATGACTTATATGGAGTTTCATGTGGTTGCAATGTTTCCTACAGTTGCTTGTCACTGCAGGATGCACATATTTCACATTGTCCTATATAATTTTTAATGTGGTCCTTCATTTCTGGCCAATACACAGATTCTCATTCTCAATGTAGATATCCTTCCATGACTAAGTGAGAAGAGTGCAATTTTTTCAGTAAATCTCTTCTGGGAGCTTCTGGTATAGCAGCCCTTTCTCCTTTAAAGATCATTCCTTGCTGCACTGACAGTTCATCTCTTATGTGGAAGAAAGGAGAAGCTTCCCTTGGAGCATGAAGCTTGTACTTTGGCCAATCTTGCAAGATGACAGTCTTTAGGATCTGGAGAATTCTATCCTTCTCTGTGCACATCTGTATATGTTTCAGCCTATCTTTTGACAATGCAAGGTAATTATGTTGATGGTTTCATCGTCATTCTCTTCCTCATTTGTGACAGGTGAGTAAGCTCTGCAATCAATAAATCTCTACCAGGACAGTGGCATATGTCAAAATCATATTTCTGAAGTCATGAGAGCATGTGCTGTAGTTTCTTTGGGGCATTTAGTACTGTTTTCTTTGTAATGCTCTCCAAAGGCTTGTGATCCGAATGCACTGTTACTCATCAACCATTGGTGTACTGGTGGAACTTCTCCATCACCAAATACCATAGGTAATTGGCTGCTTGTCCTGCAATAATGTTGCTACCAGGCCTTTTTTTGAAGCATCACATTGCACCACCACTTCTTTATCTGGATCAAAATACTTTTGGGTTGCTGCATCTGCAATAGCCTTCTTTACTGACTGGAAAACCTGGCTTTCAGTCCATTCCCAGAGCACATCTTGGGGGGCTAACTCCCTCAGTGGCTCACACATGTCTGACAAATGGCTGCAAAATTTGGAAAAATATATTACCAAGCCCAGAAATCGCTGTACTCCACAAACATCAATAGGCATAGGCAAATCTGGTATTGCTCTCACCTTATCCGAATCTGCTTTCACACCATTTAAGGTCAGCAGATATCCAATATATGGAACTTCTTTAATTTTTAGTTTGAATTTGTCTATGTTCAGCTTTATTCGTTTTGCTCTACATCTGTTTAAAAAATTGTATCATCTTCCGATCATGATCCTTGATTGCAGATTCCATATCTCCACGTTATCCCAGTATTAACACCTCTGGAGCAGGTTTTATTCCCATGGGCATTCTGAGCCATTTATAGCATTCAAATGGAGAAGAAAATGTTGTCAATAAACTTGATTCTTGATCCAGTTCCACATGCCAGAATCCACTTTTAACATCACAGACAAAAAATATCTGAGCTTTTGATAGATCCGGTATAACATCTTCTATTGTCGGCATAGGGTAATCATTTATTTTCGAACTTTTTTGAGTGTTAAGATCAATGCATATTCTTAACTTGCCTGATGTTTTTCTGCACTATGACCAAACTGCTTATCAATCTGTGCTCCTATGAAAGGTGCATCATTCAAACGCCTTTGTAATCCTGCAAATTTCCCCTTTCAGTGGTTCATTAAAGCAACATGCAATCTTTTTTTGTAGGTAAAAATGTAGCAGCACTGTGCTATATTTACCTTCAAGCACCCATCACCTTCAAATAAATAAGCATACTCAGTTTTTATTTTCTGAAAATCCAAATTGCAAATCTTTTTTTAGTTTTTGGGGAAATTTTTATACTTGGAAACTTCAACAGATATAATGTTTCTGGACTATAACTTTTGTTAAAAGGTTTTGCACGTCTCATTTCATACCTCCTGCATCCAGCTCTTCAGCTTTTTTTGTGTGCTCAGAAGGGGGTGTGTAAATTTTTTTTAATTGCATATATGTTACCCAGCAATGACATCAAACCCGGCTTCCTCTCTTTAGTCAAAGAAAGATCTGTTTATTTTTAGAACGTGAGTACTACATTGTAGCTCAAGGTAAATTTTCCTCCAGACACAAGGTCTTTCGTTCAAATCCGCAGAACCAAACCTTGATTTCATTTCTTTTATCAATGCACATACCTGATTGAGGTTTCTTTTTAAATTTATTTCACATGTGGAATAATTACTGAGATACAGAGACGGAGTAGAATGACAGCACCTGGGGTTAAACACTCAGTACTGCTGAAGGAGAGGTGAATGTCTGAGCATGTGCACCTGACGAGAAGCTCTCACCCTGGTCATATCCCTGAAGATGAGCTGTAAACATAATAACTAAAGGAGCAGCTAAAACAAAAACGTCAGAATTTTTAATGAGATGAATGGTAAAAAAGTTTATTTTTTTAATTTTACAAACTTCCACTCAATTTTACTTCTTGGCAAAACCCCTTTAAGTCCATTGGCTGAACTGCTTTTACTCCCAATAATGGTACATGTTTACCACCCCACAGCATGGTATATTGAAATCTGTAACTCTTTTATTACATGGGTTTCGTATTTTAAGCTTACATGTCCTCATAGGTTTTAGAACACTTTTGTTGTACACTACCAGTACCTTGTCAGTTGGATCAATGGAAACCTGTTTGTCACAGCCTTTGAATTCATTGCGCTTGCTCCAAATCCAATGAAACCTAATGGGTTCTCACCCAACAAGGTTACATAAATTGTTTGGTTTCCGACTTTGGCTGCCTGTTACATTGACTTCTTGTTAAGGCCGCAGCTGTACCCAAATCACAGTGGGACCTTTGTTGTTTTTTTTCCCAGCATACAGACAGCTCAGAAATTATTCTTCTTATCACATGACCTGTAGGTTTCCCCATATGCTGGACACTTATTTTTTTTCTCTCATGCCTTATACCACAGTATTTACAGTGGACTATGCTTACAGGAGGCTTTGTTTTCTCTTTCCTCTATAGATACTGCAGTACCTTTCATCTTTATTATCACTCTGCTTTTTCCCTCATCTTTAGGCTGTTTTTGTCACTCAGCACCCTGAAATTTTCATACATTTCTCCAAGGTTTACCCCGCTTCTTAGGACTTTCTTTTAGGTGAGTGTCTCTGTGCCCCACATCTCAGTCTGATGAGAGTGCACTATTCTCCAAATCCACATGTTGCACAAGTTCCCCCATCTGTCCCAAAAACAGTCTACATTTCACCGTCCTTTTTTATTTTTGTGAAGAATTATATCTTTTCACTCTCATTCTTTTTGGGGTCACAGTTAAAATGGCGAATTGATTCTAACGAATAGAATTCGTTTAGAATTTCAGAAAACTTCGGTTCTGAACGAAGTCGAAGTTTAGGGGACTTCAGGTGAACGAAGTGTGCTATTGATTGATAAAATGGCTGCGAGCACATGGCGTTACATGGGGCAAAGATCTCTGGGAGGAAGAAGGGCATAGCCCCTTCATGACATGTGCAGGGGGGGGGGGGGGGGGGGGGGGGGGGGGGGGGAATGAAGCCAATCAGAGACCGGCGGGATTCTGTGACGGTCACCGCACTATATAAAGTCCGGCGCGACGCTGGGAGGCTCATACCGCTGACACTGTACTGATCAGGGAAGGTGCTGCCGCGGCTGATTGTTACTAATAATACCCTATTTTATACAGCGATTTTGTGTGGTGTCCTCTGCTTGTCTCAGAGACTGCTTCTCTTAATGTTCTATTTCTGATTTTTTGGGGTATTGGATCTGAAATCAAGTGTGGCGTCCACTGCTGCTCATATACATTTTAATGTATCTCTCACACACATTGAATATCCAAGGGTGATCTAAGGACCAATTTCCTGTTGTAATGTCATTAAAGAAACATCGTTTTTACAATACAAATACCACTCATTTTGCTCACAATTCTTTTGCGCAATTTACATCAAGGGGATAATTTAAGCGTTGTTATTTCTGCTGTGGTGACTCCAAGAAACCGTCCTTTTCAAGGCCAAAAAATACAATTTTCCTGTAGCTTAAATCACAAGCGAAGGTTAATTACAATTTTTTTCTCTTGTTGTGTAGCGTTAAAAAATACTCATTGTTATCACGCTACAAAGCTATAGTTTTGTGGCTGCACAATTCTTTTGCGCCATTTACATCAGGGTTAATTAAGCGTTGTTTTTCTGGCCCTGAGGGTGACTCCAAGAAACCGTCATTTTCACCGCCAAAAAATAAAATTTTCCTGTAGCATAATCACAAGCGAAGTTTAATTAAAAATTTTTTTCTCTTGTTTGAGCGTAAAAAATAGCCATTGTGAACACGCTACAAAGCAGTAGGTTTGTAGCTGCTCAAATTCTTTTGCACAATTACATCCAGTGTGTTATGACGCGTTGTTTTTTCTGCTGTGGTACTCCACAAAACCGTCTTTTCACCGCAAAAATACAATTTTCCTGTAGCATAATTTCACACGAAGGTTAATTAAAATATTTCTCTTGTTTGTGAAGCGTAAAAAATAGCCTTTGTAACACGCTACAAAGCTAGTAGTTTTGTAGCTGCTCAATTCTTTTTGCACCATCATTAACATCCAGTGGTTAGTTAAGCGTGTTTTTCTGCTGTGTTGACTCCAAGAAACCGTCTTTTTCACCGCCAAAACTACAATTTTCCTGTAGCTATAATTCACAAGCGAAGATAATTAAAATTTTTTCTCTTGTTGTGAAGCGTAAAAAAATAGCATTGTAACACGCTACAAAGCTAGTAGTTTTGTAGCTGCTCAATTCTTTTGCACAATTTACATCCAGTGGTTATTAAGCGGTGTATTTCTGCGTGGTGACTCCAAGAAACCGTCCTTTTCACCGCCAAAAAATACAATTTTCCTGAAGCATAATTCACCAGCGAAGGTTATTAAAATTTTTTCTCTTGTTGTGAAGCGTAAAAAATAGCCATTGTAACACGCTACAAAGCTAGTAGTTTGTAACTGCTCAATTCTTTTGCACAATTTACATCCAGTGGTTAGTTAAGCGTTGTTTTTCAGCTGGGAACCACCAAGAAACCGTCTTTTTCACCGCAAAAATACAATTTTCCCTGTACATAATTCACAAGCGCAGGTAATTTACAATTTTTTCTCTTGTTGTGTAGCGTAAAAAATACACCATTGTAACACACTACAAAGCGAGTAGTTTGTGGCTGCTCAATTCTTTTGCGCAATGTACATCCAAGGGTTAATTCAGCGTTGTTTCTCTGCTGTGGTGACAAAAATAACCAACTTTTTCACCACCAAAAAATAAAATCTTCCTAGTATCAATAATTCACAAGCGAGGTTAATACAATTTTTTTTCTCTTGTTATGTGTAGCGTAACAAAATACGCCATTTGTAAACAAGCCTACAAAGCTAGTAAGTTTTGTGAGCTGCTCATTCTTTAGCGCAATTTACATCCAGGGTTAATTAAAGCGTTGTTTTTCTGCTGTGGTGACAAAAATAAACCGTCTTTTTCAACGCCACAAAATATAAATATTCTGTAGCAAAATTCACAAGCGAAGGTTAATTACAAATTTTTTCTCTTGTTGTGTACGTAAAAAAATAAGCATTGTAACACGCTACAAAGCTAGTAGTTTGTGGCTGCCTCAATACTTTGCGCAATGTACATCCATGGGTTAATTAAGCGTTGTTTTTCTGCTGTGGTGACTCCAAGAACCATCTTTTACACCGCCACAAATACAATTTTCCTGTAGCATAATCACAGCAAGGTTAATTACAATTTTTTCTCTTTGTTGTCTAGCGTAAAAAACATTGCATTGTAACACGCTACAAAGCTAGTAGTTTGTGGCTGCTCAATTCTTTTGCGCAATTTACATCCAGGGTTTATTTAGCGTTGTTTTCTGCTGTGGTGACTCCAAGAAACCGAGGTTTTTTCACCGCCAAAAGATACATTTTTCCTGTAGCATAAATCTCAAGCGAAGGTTAATTACAATTTTTTCTCTAATGTTGTGGTACGTAAAAAAGTACGCCATTGAAACACGCTACAAAGCTAGTAGTTTGTGTCTGCTCAATTCTGTTGTGCAATTTACATCCAGGGGTTATTTTAAGCGTGTTTTTCTGCTGTGGTGACAAAAATAAACGTCTATTTTCCCCGCCAAAAATAATTTTTTTCTGTAGCATAATTCACAAGCGAAGTTAATACAATTTTTTCTCTTTTTTGTGTAGCTAAAAAATACGCCATTGTAAATGCTAAAAGCTAGTAGTTTGTGGCTGCTCATTCTTTTGCCGCAATGTACACCAGGGTTAATTAAGCGTTTTATTTCTGCTTGGTGACTCAAAAACCATCTATTTCACCGCCAAAAAATACAATTTTCCTGTAGCAATAATTCACAAGCGAAGGTTAATTACAATTTTTTTCGTATTGTTGTCAGCATACAAAAACATGCCATTGTAACACGCTACAAAGCTAGTAGTTTTGTGGCGCTCAATTTCCCTTGTGCGCAATTTACATCCAGGGTTTATTAAGCGTTGTTTTTCTGCTGTGTGCAAAAATAAACTCCTTTTTCACCGGCAAAAAATAAAATTTTTCCTGTAGCATAATATCACAAGCAAGGTTAATTACAATTTTTTCTCTTGTTGTGTTAAGCGTAAAAAATATTGCATTGTAACACGCTACAAAGCTATGTAGTTTGTGGCTGCTCAATTCTTTTGCGCAATGTACATCCAGGGTTAATTAAGCGTTGTTTTTCTGCTGTGGAGACTCTAAGAAACCACCTTTTTCACCGCCAAAAAATCAATTTCTGTAGCATAATTCACAGCAGTTAATTACAATTTTTTCTCTTGTTGTCTAGCGTAAAAAACATGCCATTGTAACCACGCACAAACGAGTAGTTTGTGGCCTGCTCAATTCTTTTCGCAATTTACATCCAGGGTTATTAACGTTGTTTTTTCTGCAGTGGTGACCCAAAGAAACCGTGTTTTTCACCGCCAAAAGATACAATTTTTTCCTGTAGCTAATTCCACAAGCGAAGGTTTAATTACAATTTTTTCTCTTTTGTGTAGTGTAAAAAATACGCCATTGTAAACGCTACAAGCCTAGTAGTTTTTGACTGCTCAATTCTTTTGTGCAATTTACATCCAGGGGTTAATTAAGCGTTGTTTTTCTGCTGTGGTGACAAAAATAAACCGTCTATTTCCCCGCCAAAAAATAAAATTTTTCTGTAGCAAATTCACAAGCGAAGGTTAATTACAATTTTTCTCTTGTTGTGTAGCAATAAAAAAACGCCATAGTAACATGTGCTACAAATCTAGTAGTTTGTGGCTGCTCAAATTTCTTTTTGCCCATGTACAACCAGGGTTAATAAGCGAAGTTTTTCTGCTAGTGGTGACTCCAAGAAACCATCTTTTTCACCGCCAAAAAATACAATTTTCCTGTAGCATAATTCACAAGTGAAAGGTTAATTACAATTTTTCTCTTGTTGTCTAGCCATAAAAAACATGCCATTGTAACACGCTACAAAGCCAGTATTTAGTGCAGCTCAATTCATTTGCGCATTTACACCAGGGGTTAGAATAAGCGTTTTTTTCTGCTGAGGTGACAAAATAAACCTCTTTTTCACCGCCAAAAAATACAATTTTCCTGTAGCATAATTCCACAAGCGAAGGTTAATTACAATTTTTTTTCTCTTGTTGGTATGCGTAAAAAATACGCCATTGTAACACGCTACAAGCTAGTTAGTTTTGTGACTGCTCAATTCTTTTGTGCAATTACACCAGGGGTTAATTAAGCGTTGTTTTTCTGCTTATGGTGACAAAAATAAACCGTCTTTTTCACCGCCAAAAAATACAATTTTCCGTAGCACATTCAACAAGCGAAGGTTAATTACAATTTTTTTCTCTTGTGGTGTACCTAAAAAAACACGCCATTGTAACACGATACAAAGCTAGTTGTTTGTGACTGCTCATATTCTATTGTGCAATTACATCCAAGGGTTAACTATATTTTTTCGTAGTTGTACTCAGTAAAAAGAAACATTCTTTTCACCGCCACAGAAGAAATTCTGAAGCATAATTCATATCAAAGGTAATTAACCTGTTGTGCTTTTACATTCAGTAAAAAACACAGCGTTTTTAAACGGCACATACAAACAATTTTTTCACAACCTGCCATTTGTGGAGCGCAGTTTTATTGTCCAAGGTTACCCCAGCTTTAGTGTTCATTGGAGTCAAATACAGGTGTGTTTTAGTCATATACAGATATCTTCATCAAACAGTGTCTGTACATTTTAGAACTAACATGATGTCAGACAGAGAGGTGGCAGGCTCTTCACCTGCGAGTGGCAGTGGCACCAAACATTCCTGGAGCAGGTCCAGGTCGCAGCACAGCAAGGGGACGTCGCAGCAGGGGTCACTCGGTGAGGCCACAACTGCCGCTGTCATCTAACGGCCGTATGCTGACTAGCAACCCAAGGGTTCTTGATTGGTTGACTAGGTCATCCACTTCCTCCCAGATGACATCTGACAACCTCAGCCAAGAGTCGGTGGGAACCTCAGACACAACCCTTAGTTGGCATGGCCCCGGAGTGGGTCAGAGGCCCTCATTTGTCCTCAGCCCGCCTCTGTCCCATCCGGTTCCCTCAGCCAGAGATCTGCTATGTGGTCTGGGCTCAGCGCCACTATATAGCGAGGATGAACAATTTGAGGAGGGCAGTCAGCAGCTACTTGGCAGCGAGGAAATGGGGCCAATATCACCTGCTTCTTGCAGTAGGCGGCAAAGTATAGATGTTGAGAGTGGCATGGGCGGTCATGTTGTGAGGGGTCAGCCTCTGCATACCAAGACCGGTGATGAGGACAGCAGCGACGATGAAACACAAATTGATGATGATGTAGCCGACCGCACTTGGGATCCGGGTGAAGCAAGGGCTCCATCATCGTCAGGAGAAGAGGGCGTCAGCTTGCGCGTCAGGCAGCGGCGCAGCCAGCAAGTGGGTTGTGTGGCCGTTAGTCAGCAGGGTAGCAGCAGTGTGAGGTCGGGAGGCAAGCGGCCAAGGGGTAGAAAACCCGCTTCGCAGGTCCAAGAAAGTAGTGGCACAAGGGCTCAGCGAGGCAGCGGCGGCAGTAGTCACTCAGTGCGGAGCGTTGGCGGTAAAATCAGCTACTCGGCGGTGTGGCAGTTCTTTGCTAAGGCACCGGAGGAGCCGAATATGGGTATATGTAGAATCTGTGGGCAAATAGTGAAGCGTGGCCAGGGAGCTAACATTGGCACCATGGCCCTGCGTCAACACATGCAGCGTCACCATCCGGTGGCCTAGGAGAAACGTGGCTCAATGTGGTGGTCCATCCTGCCGCCACAGCAGCGGCCAGTGGCACGCATGCCATTGCAGCCAGTTAAGGCTCCACCACCTCTGCAGAAGGGAGCTGTTTCTCTTTGACATCATCTCCCGGTCCAAATGCTCCTGCTCCTCGCTACTCATGGCGCCAGCAGTCGTTCAGCGAGGTGATTGCAAAGAGACAACAGTATGCGTCTAGCCATCCTAAGGTGCAGCAGCTGACCGTGCTCCTGTCCAAGTTGTTGGTACTGCAGTCCCTCCCTTTCCAAATGGTGGACTCTGCACCATTCAGAGAACTAATGGCTTGGACCGAGCCGAGATGGAGAGTTCCAAGTCGTAATTTCTTTTCCAAATAGGCAGTCCCAGCATCAATGTGTAGAACAGAAAGTGGGCCAGTCCTTGAGCTTATCGGTTTGTTCCAAGGTGCACGGCAACGCAGACGTCTGCAGCTGTAATTACGGTCAGGGCCAGTACATGTCCTTTACGGCCCACTAGGTGAATGTGCATCCGGCCCAGGCACACCAACAACTTGGACAGGAGACACCGCTTTCTCCTCCACGTTGTCAAACTGCGGCTCCTGCGCTAATGTCCGCCTCCTCCACCACCACCACCATCTCAGCCTCCACAAGTACTACTCCATCATACCACATGTGTAGGGCACAGCGGTGTCACGCAGTTCTACACCTGGCTTGCCTCGGCGAACTGAGTCACACAGGGGAGGAACTGCTCCTCATCATGCAGCAAGAAATCGATGTGTGGCTTTCTCCGCGCCAACTGCAAATCGGAACCATGGTGACGGACAATGGGAGGAACATGAAATCCGCGCTGCACTGAGGAGGGATGGTCCATGCGCCCTGCATGGCGCACATGTTCAATCTGGTTGTGAAAAGGTTCCTGATGTCTTCCTGAAACTGTGCATGCACTTCATCCATTCCTATAAAGCCAGGAACACCCTCCTCGAGTTGCAGCGGCAGAACGGTCTCCTCCAACACACTCTGATATGCGATGTTTCCACCCGTTGGAATTCCAGCCTGCACATGCTGGACCGACTGTATGAACAGAGAAAGGCCATTAACGATTTTTGATGATCCAGGCGGACAGGAGTACTCCCCTGTGTAACTTTGATGTCATCCGTGGCAGCTCATGCGTGACACCTACCGTTTGTTGGGGCCCATTCGAGGAGGCCACGTTATTTGTCAGTCGCCGGGAACTACGGGAGAATGACGTCATTCAACTGCTTCATGTCCTGGAACAGATGCTGAAAAATCTGTCTGGGCAGGGGACTGGAGATGTGGCGACTACATCTCGCGGGCCCCATGAAATCCGCTGGGGACGAAATGGAGGAGGAGTAGAAGGAGGAGGAGAAGCATTGTCTGGTGAAATGAGTGGATTTTCTACCCAGGTGACAAGAGAGGAGGAGCAGCTGGAGGAGGTAGATGGAGAGAGGAAGACGAGGCAGATGAAACCCCCAAGCACCGTGGCAGTATGCAGGGAGATGGAGGGAGGGAACCCCTCGAGTCACTTGTGCATTGGCACGCAGCATGGGATTTGTCTGGCTAGTGACAGCCGAATAATCAGCATCCGGCAGAGGGATGAATTCCCGGCTCTCCCCCCCTATTGGACCCTCGCTACCGGTCCAAAAAAGGGGGCCTTTTTCCCAGCTATTGAGAGGGAGGACAAACTCAAATACTATAGGGAAATCCTCCGTAGTCAGTTGGCCGCTGCCTATGTGCGGCATCATCCCTCCTCTGACAGGTCTGACCGGGGGGTTGCTCAGCGCTCACGTACTACTGCCGCGGCTGCTGGGGGAAGGTGGGGAGGGGTAGGAGCAGTACCAGCTCCATCAGCAGCAACCTAAGTCTGGAGTCGCTGATGAGCAGCTTCCTTCACCCACCTAGTGAGGAGGGCAGTCGCCAGCAGCAGGACCTGGAGCAGTCCCTGAACCAACAGGTGGTGGCCTACTTGGATTGCACTCTGCTCCCCCAGTTAGAAGATCCGCTGGACTACTGGGCAGCCAAACTGGAAGTGTGGCCGCAACTTGCCAAGTTTGCAGTGGAGAAGCTGTCCTGCCCGGCCAGTAGTGTGGCATCAGAGCGGGTGTTCAGTGTGACGGGGGCCATCGTTACCCCAAGGAGAACCCGCTTGTCCACGGGAAATGTGGAACGACTGACCTTTGTCAAGATGAATCAGGCGTGGATCGGCCAGGATTTCCACACACCAATGCCTTAGGAGGCAGACTACATCAGTCATGACGCCTCACCCAAACTGTGAGAAATGAGTCTGGGTTCAAATTACATACCTCAGCCACTATTCTGATGCTGCCACCCGCCTGATGCCACACATCTGCTGCCAGTTTCTATATCTGCCACCAACCATCTTTACCAGGGACTGGTATTGCCACCCACCTCCACACTCTGTCATTGTGCCACTCTATGACCTCATGCTGCTGCTGCTGTTGCTGGTGCCGTGACATCCACACTGTGTCATTGTGCCACTCTCTGTCCTCATGCTGCTGCTGCTGTTGTTGCTGCTGCGGTCACCTACACACTGTGTCATTGTGCCACTCTCTGACCTCATGCTGTTGCTCCTGCCGCCGTCACCTCCACTGTCTGTCATTGTGCCACTCTGTGGCCTACTACTGTTTTGCCACCTCCAGAATGTCATTGTGCCACTGCCTGACCTCATGCTGCTGCCGCCGTCACCTCCACTCTCAGTCATTGTGCCACTCTGTGGCCTACTCCAGTTTTTGCCACCTCCAGAATGTCATTGTGCCACTGCCTGACCTCATGCTTCTGCTGTTGTGACCTCCACACTGTGTCATTATGCCACTCTGTGGCCTACTACTGTTTTGCCACCTCCAGAATGTCATTGTGCCACTGCATGACCTCATGCTGCTGCTGTCGTGACCTCCACACTGTGTCATTGTGCCAGTCTGTGGCCTTCTACGGTTTTGCCACCTCCAGATTGTCATTGTGCCACTGCCTGACCTCATGCTGCTGCTGTTGTGACCTCCACACTGTGTCATTGTGCCACTCTGTGGCCTACTACTGTTTTGCCACCTCCAGAATGTCATTGTGCCACTGCCTGACCTCATGCTGCTGCTGTCGTGAACTCCACACTGTGTCATTGTGCCACTCTGTGGCCTACTACTGTTTTGCCACCTCCAGAATGTCATTGTGCCACGGCCTGACCTCAAGCTGCTGCATTGACCTCCACACTGTGTCATTGTGCCACTCTGTGGCCTACTCCAGTTTTTGCCACCTCCAGAATGTCATTGTGCCACTGCCTGACCTCATGCTGCTGCTACCGTGACCTCCACTCTCTGTCATTGTGCCACTCTGTGGCCTACTCCTGTTTTAGCCACCTCCAGAATGTCATTGTGCCACTGCCTGACCTCATGCTGCTGCTGTGGCTGCTGTCGTGACCTCCACACTGTGTCATTGTGCCACTCTGTGGCCTACTCCAGTTTTTGCCACCTCCAGAATGTCATTGTGCCACTGCCTGACCTCATGCTGCTGCTACCGTGACCTCCACTCTCTGTCATTGTGCCACTCTGTGGCCTACTACTGTTTTGCCACCTCCAGAATGTCATTGTGCCACTGTCTGATCTCATGCTGCTGTGGCTGCCGCCGTCACCTCCACACTGTCACTAATGTTGCCACCTAAGCTCTCAGCTTGTTTTTATCCAGCTTTTGGTGGCAAGACTTTTTCAGGCTACATTCCCGCTTATGTTTTTTGGTCAGTTTTGCCCTCTTAAGTGCCCAGGGAATTTTATAGTGAAGCGATTCTAAGAGCGGCGGCAGTCATCTGCGTGTCATACTAAAACACAACATTGTATGAAGACCAAACCAAGCTCCCTCTGCATATTTAAGCATGGCACAACGTTCTACAGCACCCTGCAGGCTCTGTGCAGCCTGGAAATAGCTGTTTTTTAACGCGATTCATGCCAAAGTAATTCGGACCGAAACTAATTTTGTCGGAAGATTCGGCAAAGTGACCGAACCGAATTTTTGAGAAATTCGCCCATCTCTAACTATAGTATGTCAACTATTAAGCTGTAAAATTCCATAATGATGCACATGCCCAAATGATTAAATATTTGATTAACTCGGACCACTAGCGCACCGCCACTAAAGTACATTTTCAGTTTATGGAGAAGCTTCTTGTTGCACCAGTTGTAAAAGGAATATATTCCCAACATGCTCTATCAACACTGAAACAATAAAAAAGTCAGTAGACCTGTTTAAAGGTCCTTTAAAAGAAGAATATATCTCAATTCAAGTAGCCTGACCTAATTAATGCCTGTAAAGTAGCCTGCAAATAAGCACTTATGCACTTAATAGAGTAATGACACCAGGCCACAAGTACATGGTGACCCAATACCAACATTTCTAATTGACTAAAGAGGGTCATCTCCATTGAGGAGAAATCCCATACAACATGGTTAATGAAACTCAGAGACATTCCTACTGTGATATAGTGTCTGTAGACTGCAAAATGAGAACTACAAAATGTCAAATTTTTAATACATGAGTATGAGGTTCTCCATTAACACTCAATTAAGTTTTCTGCCAATTGTCTCCATGATCATCTGGAGATTGCACCATGTGCCAAATGGTCGTCATGTAATGCTAGGGCTTGCTCAAATCCTTTTGTCTCTTCATAAAATCCCAGGCTTGATGCTGTTGAGATTAGTGTTCTGTGAGGATCATGTCATCACTTCCAGGATGCACCAAATATGCTGAAGATAGTGCTTTAATGGATATTCCAGTATATAAAACCTGACCTATTGAAAGCGTGTGGTATAAAGTAAAAGTCTTTAAAACATAGTCATGAAATAGTTTCAGTAGTTTCCCACAAAATCGTTCACCAATTATTGGCTCAAAATCTGATGCTTTAGTTTGTTGACAATATATATGGCCTCAGTTTCAACTTTGTGGTCAGGCATGCTCAGTTCCAGCAGTAGGAAGATAAGCTTTGTATTTATGAAGCAGCAAGGAATGGTTACTAGGAACTAATGTGAGAGGCACTGCAGTGAAGGAGCACAATACGAGATACACCATAGGGTGGAGACTTGCTTTTAAGCAACAACACTATGTAAACTGATCATATCTCAGATCTTTACATGACCCTGGATAACAGATTGAGAAAATAGGTAGATGTAGTCTCCTGCTGATTAAAGGGGTGTTCCCACTGGAGACTTTCATGGCATATCGCTAGGATATGCCATCAAAGTCGAATAGGTTTGAGTCCCACCTAGGACCTATACCTTTCTCAGGAATATTCCCCCAAAAGTTGGGGCTCAGAATGAAAAGTTAGTCAAACTTGCTTACATCTCCATTTTGTTTTATGGGAATTCCAAATCCAGCCGAACACACAGCACCCCTGCACTCAGAACAGAATGTAGAGTCTTAAACAAGAGTGACTAGCCCTCCGTTCTGAGCCGTAACCTTCATGGGCTCATTCCCAAGCTATGTGTGGGATCTGCATCTATCAGACTAGCAATATGCCATCAAAGTCTATGGTGGGAATAATGCTTTGATAATGCTATTCCAACATTCTTGTTCCACTCATTCATGTCTACTTGCTAAGAAAGCTTGATTCCTTATGTGTTTAATATCATCCTCAGTCTTTGAAAAAACCTATGAATTGGAAAATACATGCATTATGGAAAATATCAGCCAACTAGTACATTGAGTCCTCTTCAAACTGTTTGATACAAATACCTTCATTTGGTACGTGATATGAGAATAAAGCCTACAATATCACTCAAGAAATTTGTCTTTGTGTGTTCTGTCATGTAATGATTGAAATCAATATCTCTATATGTTTTTACACATAGAAGCAGCTAAAGGAGCGTACCGTTCATTGTGCACTGTAACAGGCAAACTGAAAAGAAAAACAGCTCAAAGTTAATGTTTGAAGAGAACTTTTCTTGCAATCTCACAAATGACATGGAAACACCTTTCCCATTCTCCTTTAATTACTAATTTTGCAGGTTATTCTGTCTTTGGTAATTATCATGGATGCTCATCACTCGTTCTTCTGAGTGCTTTCTGTCATAGCTGTGCAATTATTGCCGTGTTCATGGAGACAAGTGTATTGTGTGTTTGGCATTCAGGAGGAACAAAGACAATAAGAAAGCATGGGAAGAAGCAATTTATGCAGCTGAATACTTTGCTCGCAAGAGATCCATCGTTGACTTTTGCAGACAAAACTCCCAAACTGCACAATTCATATTCCTTGCTGGAAAATATTACAGTTTGGAGAGAAATGAACTGTTTGACCAACACAAGAACTCACTTCATCAAAAGAAGTCAGTGACAAGAAGAGCTGGAAGGATAAAAAGTATTTGAACAAACGAACTTCAAATGTACATTGAGATGAGTGAGATAAGTAAAGAATAGCAAAAACAATGTCAAATATGTTGAGTTGGTTACAAAATATTTGTGTGGTGTTAAGGAACCGATAATGTACAAGGCTACATTGAAAGTTTGTTTCTGGGGACAGGAGTGAAAAAATGAGCTGTTCTGATTAGTATTGAGTCAACCGTTCGGAAAAAGGTTAGTTTGGCACGAATTTTACGTTTTTTTTCGAACCTGGGCCGAACAAAATTTTGCAACAAGCTCGGTAAAATTCGTGTTCGAGATATGCGTTTGGCGCCATTTTCAGCTGCTTCCTTCAGTTTTGGCAGCAAGATAATCAGTGCAGAGCACAAAGGGGGTCAAAAACATCACCCATCTTTATTCAGAGTGCCCAAAAGTTCATTTCTCCTGTTTTGGGGGTCCAGCTACTGCAGAAGACACCATCAGCAAATCTGCCATAGAAAAAAATGCAAGTGTTGCAGTGTTGCTGCCCGGGTTCTTTCATAACACAGCATTAACAGATATTCCATAGGAATAAATTTATTTGTAATACTATTTAGTAGCAGAAAACTTTTGTGATTCAAGAAGACTTCTGAGTCGCACTGTTGCAGCCAGGGTTCTTCCATAAGACACCATTCACAGATATTCCATAGAAAGAAATCTATACGTAATAGTATTTGCTAGCAGCAAATTTTTGGGATTCCACAAAAATTCTGTTTTGCAGTGTTGCTGTCAGGGTTCTTCCATAAGACTCCAATTCTATTTCCACTCCTATTTGTCAGTTGCAAAGTATAGGCATTTAAGAACACTTTTGATGTGCTCTCTTGCTGTCACAGTTCTTCCATAAGGCCCCATTTCACAGATATTCCATAGAAAAAATTATATTTCTACTCCTATTTGTCAGTTGCAAAGTATAAGCATTTAAGAACACTTATGATGTGCTGTCTGGCTGTCATGGTTCTTCCATAAGACCCCATTTCACAGATATTCCATAGAAAAAATTATATTTCTAATCCTAGTTGCCAGTTGGAAATTATATGGATTTAAGAACAGTTGTGATTTACTGTCTTGGGAGTAGAGTTCTTCAATAAGAGACTGAACAATTCTTGATCTTTTTAATATTTATATATGTGAACATGAAGCGAACTAGAGGTGGTAAGCGAGCAAGGACGGTTGTAGGATGTGAAGCTAGAGGTACAAGACAAGGCACTCCTTCCAGTGTTCTGGACAGCACACAAGCAAGCACATCATCAGTCGCAGGACCGTCAGGCCTTTCATCGCTTGGTCAGTTTCCAGTGCATCTCATGTCTGAAGAGCAGCGCCAATCTGTTCTTCAGTGGTTAACACACCCTGCATCCAGCGGTTTTAACTCCTCTTCCTCTCAGTCACGGCCACAAATATCGCCATCATCATCATCAGTTCAATCTGAAGCAAATACGGGCCAAATGTCACCCAATAAACAGACCGCACTAGATAATCCATATTCTGATGAGCTCTTTGATGACAAAATGCGGTTGGGGTCAGAAGGCATTTCAAAACTCAAGAAGCCAAAGAGAATGATTTTGTCTGCTGTGACCCCCAATCGTTCATATCCTCAGAGGAGGAGAAGGAAGCTGGTCCCTCTCTTTCCGCTGGACTCGCCATCTTTAAGGTGAGAAAATGACGAACACAAGAGGCAAAAGGCATAGATTCTGATATATGTTCTCCAAATCCTTCCGTAAACATGCAGTTTTATCTTTGTCAACATACATGCACATCTACAAGAAGGGCGACATTATTTACATTAAAGGTATGGGCACCATTCCAAAAGGCATCCCACATAAATCCTGTCATGACAAGACTGGCAGGATCTACAATGTTACACAGCATGCTGTGGGTATAATTGTGAACAAGCAGATTAATGATAAAATTCTTGCCAAAAGAATCAACATCCATGTGGAGCACTTCGCCACTTCATGTGTAGAGATAGTTTCCTCCAGCGTGTCAAGGAAAACAAAAGGAAGAAAAAGGAAGCCAAGGAGAAGGTCACCAGGGTGGAACTGAAGTGTCAGCCAGCTCACTTCGAGAAGCTCACTTTGTCCAAACTCATGAAAAGGAACCTGAGCTACTTGAGCCCATTCCCTACGAGTTTATGGCATAATGTCACAATATCTTTTGCAAAATATTCCATTGTTGCTTAAGCATAAGGATGTCCCTCCCGTCTCTTGAAACTAAACGTGGAGAAAACTGAATTCATCATCTTCCCACCATTCCACTCTATAACTACACCTGATCTCTCTATCACAGTTACTGACTACACTCTCTCACTGGCTCAGCAAGTCCGCTGCCTTGGGTTAACCTTTGACTCTGATCAGTCCTTCAAACCGCACATCCAAACCCTCATCTCTGCCTGCCACCTCCACCTGAAAAATATCTCCCGAATCCGCTCATTCCTTAACTTTGAAAGCACAAAAATGCTTGTCCACACCCACATTATCTCCCACCTAGACTACTGCAACATCCTTCTCTGTGGCCTCCCATCTAGCATCCTCACTCCCCTCCAGTCCATCCTTAAAGGGGTTGTTTCGCTACAAATAATAGCTTTCAAATTGCAGGGAACACAAAATAAGGACATTTTCCAAATATATTGCTTTGTTCATCTGTTTTTGTTAAGGAGATACAAGGGAATTAATCACCTCCCTGGCTATTTCAGTTCCCTCAGTAACCGACCTGTAAACATCTCTCCCCCCTGCTGTTTGTTCTATGTGATAGCAGTGAGTGATGTCATCACACAGGTAGGTGGCAGCCTCTGTGCTGCTGGGCAGTAAAAACCTTGATTTATGTAAAGTAAACAGCTGTAATTAGGGCTTTTGTTTGAGGGATCAGATAAAAAGTCTTGCTAGCAGTTTCTGAGAAGCTTCTGAGCTAATCTGAACTAATTAGCAACTGAAAACACAGAGTTGATTACCCCAGGGAGCTGTATGCAAATCACAGTCAGTCTGAACTAGGAAGTGACAGAGTATTTCATTCATGCATCCTATGAAACTCTGTAGGGAGACAATTCCTTTAACTCTGCCGTTCTTCTGATTCACCTCTCTTCCCGCTACTCCTCTGCCTCTCCCCTCTGCTAATCACTTCACTGGCTTCCCATTTCCCAGTGAATCCAGTTCAAATTATTAACTTGACCTACAAGTCTCTCCATAACCTCTCCCCTTCATACATTTCTGCCCTAATCTCTAGTTACCTCCCTTCACACAATCTCCGCTCCTCACAGGACCTTCTTCTCTGCTCCCCTCTTATCAGTTCTAGGCATAACCGTCTCCAAGACTTCTCCTGTGCTTCCACCACACTCTGGAACTCACTGCCCCAACACATCAGACTCTACCCCAATCTCACTAGCCACAAAAGCAACCTGAAAACCCATCTTTTCAGGTTTTTCTATAACCAACAAAAACCTTGTTGCTACTACTCCACCCCTCGCCTTCTGTCTCTTCCCACCTTCCTTGCAGACTGTAAGCTCTCATGGTAAGAGACTTCTCTCCTTCTGTACCAGTTGTTAGTTATTAATTGTCACATTTGTGCTTGTTTGACCTATGTTATGTATGCAACCCGAATGTACAGCGCTCTGGTACCAAGGGCGCTCTAAAATAAAAAAATAATAATAATAATAATATTAATAATAATGTGATGGTGCTACGTAAGGCTTTTTCAAATTTTATATGGAGGGGCAAGGGCTCTCGTATAGGCAAACATTTCTCAAGCACTACCCGAGTCTTGACTGTCTCCTAAGGAAAGCTCAAGGTATTAGCTCACACTTCTGGTATTCGTAAAAGTGGTGCCAGGGGTGCCAATAGGGCAGTACTCCTGTCAGGGGCCCTAATCAAAAAGGGGCCCAGTGATATGTTAAAAATAGGAACTAGTAATGGATGGGGGCTGCATTTGATTTAGCTGCATAGGGCCCTGAAACGGTTAATAGATGACTGACGGTAGCCTGGCTAAACCCCCTGCACCCTTATAACTACGACCCTGCCAGCTGAACCTCCATGTTTCTCATTGGGATATTCTTGCTGCCACCACATATATGACATGTTATTGGACCCTGTTGAAAAAAGTGATAGGGGGCTCCTGCCAGTTACCATGTGCCATCTCCAATACCAGTGTCTTATGTGTCAAAGGGGCCCCGTAGAAGTTGCTACCGCTGCACCTGCTATAGCTATGCTGTCCTCATCTTTTCAGTTAGCCATTGAAAGGAATGAACAATTTTAGATCTTGAATTGTTTTCTGTGACAATTGCCAAATTGTCTTCACTAAGTTGTGCCATGTATCCATTTTACTCTTATGGAAGGTAATTGCAGCTTCTCCTCACCTGTGTTAGTATAAAAATTAACCTGAACATCATCTCCCATTGACTTTAATGGGGTTCAACGTTTGGTTCGGTGTTTGGCCCAAATTTCTCAAAATTTGAGGTTTGGCCCGAACTCAAAATTTTTAGTGCTCGCTCATTACTAGTTCTGATATGTTAAATCACCCTAAAAGCTCTAGTTTATTGATATTGAAAATTTGTCTTGTGTTGGAGGGCTATTAGTATCTGAGATATTTATGGCCAGTTAAGAGTAAACACCATAAATGTCTAATGGTGCCAGCTTCACATCCAGGACTTTTTTTAATTGGGAGAATGAAGGTTCCCTTCTTCTCTATTCATGTTACAGAAACCGAGAGACCATGAATGCAGCTGGCTCTGTTGTATGTAGTTTATGTGAGTTACTGCAAAAGTTGAGTGTTTTATTACTCCCATACAATAAAGATAGTTGCAATTATGTATGGCCATCTATCCATCTCATATTTTCTTTTCTATAATTCTTCTGTGAGGTCAGAGGAACCTAATTCTATCAACAAATGGGGCCCTTGATATGGACACTGAGTGCATCATTGTACAGTTATGTCCTTTTTTACCTTACCTTATGCTTCAACTTATCTTGTGGTAAGTGGTGTGAGATGACCAGTACTGATAAAAGGAAACTTGACTTTGCAATAATGATACAAGAAAGGTTTATACAATATACTGTATGTCTATGTTGGGCCACCCATTGGTAGTGATGTCGTTGGCAAGGGTTGTCATTAGTGTTGAGCGATTTTTATCGACAAAGTTGAAATCGGCAAGGTTTTTATGGTGATCGAAATTTCCAGATCATGCGATAATTTAAAGGGTTTAAAACAGTGCACATCTTTTTTAAGATCGCCCCTTTTTCGGCGTTTCCCTGTAATTTTGGCGGCCCCAAAATAAATTTAACAGAATAGAGCGGGGGTGAGATGTGGGGGCAAACGTCATCCCTGGGATGTGTTTTGGTTGCAATTGGGCCGGGGAAAAAATCACTTTACCTCGTTTTACATAGAAAAAGGTTCCCCCTTTTTCAGCCCCCATGTCTCTCGCGTCTCATGGGGATAGGACCTGCGCCCCTCCTTTTCCCAAAACCAGCTAAGCAAAAAAAATCTTTTTCCCTGCACAGAGAAACCTTTTTAAATTAGCTGTGATCCTTCCAATTTTAATTTAGTTTTAAGGGGATTTGAACTTTTTAAATGTAGTTAGCTAAAAATTTTTTAAAGCAGCATCTACCGCGTAAATTCACGGCGGGGGGAGGGGGGGGGGGGCCCCCGGGGGCGAACCCAGACAAGCTTTTTTTATCTATAAAGAACATTTGATAAAGTTCACCAAGACTTAGTGTAGACATTGTATTTCAATATCTTTATTTTTAACAGTTTTTCTATTTAAATAAATTCCCGGGTATTGGGGAGCCCCGAACTTATATTGGAAAACATAATTTCTAGTAACTGCAGGGCCCTTTGCTTGCTTTCAAAACACCACTTTTTTTTATCAATACATTTTAATAGGTGTTCAATTTTAAACCCATTACACCCTTTACTTTGATAAATCCCCCCTTTCACTTAAATTTTCAAACCAGCAAATTTTTTTAGTCCCGCAAAAGGTTTTTTTTGTTGCCAAAAAAACCCCCGTAACGTACGAAAACATCACATTACTTTTTTTTGACTTTTGGGTCAACCGCACAGTTCAAATTTACGCAGCATCTACGTAAATCTTTTAAAAAAGCAATTTTTATATTCACCACAAATAATTTAAAGGTTTCAAAAAATACCGTTTTTTTATATCAAAACATAACAATTTCGTGTTTTTTTTACTTTGCGCACCCAGCACTGTTCATTTACCAGGGATTTTACGTTTAAAACTTTAAAAAAAGCAATTCTATATTCACCACAGGTGAATTTAAAGGTTTCAAAAAATACCCTTTATTTTATCAAAACATAACAGTTACTGTTTTTTTACTTTTTCGCACCCAGCACTTTTTTCAGTGAAAGCAGCATCCACGTAAATCTTAAAAAACCCAAATTTTATATTCACCACAGGTGAATTGAAAGGGAAAAAATACCGTTTATTATACCAAAACAAAACAGATACGTGTTTTTTGGACCCTTTTTCCCAGTCCAATTTTTTTTGATAGACACCTTGCAGTTTTAAATTTGAAACCCCGCAAAATTTTTTTTTGATTAGAGGGATTTGAGAAAAGCTGGATTTTCCGTCTTTAAAAAAGAGACTTTTTTCCAAAAATAATTTCCCTACCTTTTCAAATTTTTTAAAATTTTTTGAAAATTGGGGCGAAAACAGGGGGTTTTAACGAGCAAAGAAGGGGGGGGAGCACAGGGAGGTGAAAGGGACGAGAGAAGGTGCTCCTTCCAGGGGCTGGCACAACACCCTGCCAGCGATCGTCAGGGTTTCAAGGGCCTTTAGGCCTTCATCGCTTTGGGCAGGGCCCTTGAATCTAAGTAACAAAATCGTCGCCAATCTTGGGCCCCCTTTAGTGGGTTTAATGCAACCTGCATCAAACAGTTTTCCTCCTCTCCTCGGGAGTCACGGCCCCCAAATTTCGTCACAGCACCCTCACTCCGCCAACATGAATACCCAAATGTCAACTCGTTTACCCCCCAAATGTGGATAACCATTGCCCTGAAACCTTTTTGATGACAAAATGGGGTTTGGGGTTTCAGAAGGCATTTTAAAAGATCAAGGGGATGATTTTTCCCTGCTCTGACCCCCCCGGGTTTCGGGATCCCATCGGGGAATTTAAGGAACCCGGGTCAATCGGCAAAAATCCCGGGGGGGCCCGGCAACGCCTTGCATGCCCCTTGCTTTAGCCCGAATCTTCGGGATGCAGAAAGCCCGGGACCCCAAAATCCCCCTTGGTTGATGATAAAATGATGATGACGACTTTTGGGGACCCCACCCCTGGTTTTTTTCCCGCAAATTTTTGCTTCAAGCGCTTCATCAGGGGACGAAGGAAGCGGGGGGTTAGTGTAAATAGGGGGTTTCCCGCCCCCAAAAAGGGAGGGGGCGGTCGCAAAAGTCCGCTGATATGATTCCCCAGCCACTTTCACCCAAAAACCCCCGCTCCTCGTTTATCGCCTTTAAAAAGGTCCAGAACCTCTAAAGCCGGGCCCTTTTCTTTGAACAACCTTGATTCCCCCACGATGTCATATCCCCCTTTTTCCCCGTAAACGCATAAGTAGAGGCAAAAAAACCTTTAAGGGGTTAACCCCGCCAAAAAGTCTGCACATGCAGCGAATGCATGATTGAAAGGGAGGGACACTTGGCCAAAAAACCCAGACCGACGGGGGCCTCCAACCACGTCACCCCCTCTGTCTCCGCCTCCCCCTCCCCCGCCACCACCAAGCTTTTCCTCGGGCTGCCCATTCTCTCAGAGTCATGATCAGGGATCACCTCCGTTCCCGCCTCCCCCCCGTCCCCCCAGTCCCAACCAGCACCCCCAAGACCCATCCCAACCCCTTCTCCTTCCGCCATTTTGGGACGCCCCCTCCCCACGCCGTACAGCGGCCATCTAGCAGCCACCTTTTCTGCCCTTCCGGGTTTTGGGGAAACAAAAAAAAACCCAAAATTTAAACCCCAAAACCACCCCCAAACCCAAAAAAGGCCGAATGTGGGCTTTTGCCGGGTTTTTGGGCCCCTTGGAAATTTTTCCTTTCCGTCTGGGGGAAACACAGAGGGGGTTCCCGGGCCACTCTTTGGCCCTCCTTCCCCCCAATTTACCAATGCCGGAAAGGCTTTTCTTTCCCCAAAAAAAAAGCCCCCCTTTGCCCTGGCCAGCCACGTGTCATCTAAAATTTCAACCCGCGTTGTCTGCATCTTTTTCCCGGGAAAAGTCCATCTAAACCACCGCCACATGGACAAGAAACCCCGGCCAAGGCCGCAAAACTCTGTGAAACCCAGGGTGACTGGGGGGAAAGGCCCTCTGGGGGTGAGGGTTGGCCCTCAGGCCCCACGCCCCTTTCCAAACCGCGGGGAGGGTTTGCAGGGCTTTTTCCCCCCAAAGGGGCCTTTTGGTGGCATCACGTGCCCAGAGACCCCAAAAGGGCCCCCCCGGTTTAAAATTTAAATTTTCTCCTTTGGAGCCCCGTCCCACACCGGTCAGGATTTTGGGAGGGGCTCAAAGGGCAACGAGACCGAGCGCTGGCTGGGTGACAAGAACCTTGTCCCAGGAAAGGTGGTGTGCGATAAGTGCGAAATCTGCTGGCCCCCCTTTAAAGGGATCGGTGGGCCCGGGAAACACATCCCTTCCCGGGCACAGTCATGAACCTTGTCGTCCAAAAATTTTTCTAAAGACTACCCGGTTTCTGGACTGCCTGTTTGAAAAAGGGCCCTCGAGCCCTGGGGTTTCGTTTTTCCCCGCCGTTCGCACCCTGCTTCTTCCCGCCGGGCTGCTTTTGCACCCGTCACTGGGCCTCCCATTCAACCGTCTCATTTTTTAACGTGGCAACCGCTAAAAATTTCCACCCCTTCCACAGGGCCCCCAACGTTGGGGCAGCAGCCAATCCCTTTTACGCATTTTTAAAATTTACAAAAGGGCCTGCAAGCAGCGGAAACGGACCTGGGGGTTTTTTAAAACCCCCGGAGAGGGGAGGCGGGAAAGAGTTTCTGCCCATCCTTGCCAGTTTTGAAGAAGCCACCAAAATGGCCCAATTTGGGGACAATCCCCTTTGTCAGCATGACATTGGGGGTGATCTTATTTTCGGAACGATCATTGGACACTCGAAAAAAAGGGGGGGCCCGCCAGCGACGGAGGGGGAGACGGACACAGATGCGGACACGGAGCCTTTCCTCCGTAAAATTTCCAAAAGGCCCGACAGGTTTTTTCATCGGTCTTCATTGGGCATTGGTTCGGGGTCCAGACCCTAGTGCAAGGTGGCCATCACTCTCGGGGTTGCATAAACTCAGGCAAGCCCAGGGCTTGTTGAAGTTTTTGCCGGGGGCAGCGGAGGAGGAGGAGGGGGAGGGGGAAAGGGGGAATTTCCTAGAAAACCGATGTTCCGACGTCCCTCCCCTTTGGGAAAAGAGGTTGGCGCAAATTTGAGGCGGGGGGGAAGATGAGGAAGTTTCATTTTTGCTTGCCCCTCGCCCAGAGGTTTGGGGGAAATCAAGGCTCCATTTTCTCACAGGGAAGTGCTTGGATGCCCTTTTCCCCCAACATGATCCTGGGCTTTAAAGGGCCCCACCCAAAATGAACAACATTTTACGGGGGGGCCCCCTCCGGGAAACCCCCCGGAAACAAAACAAAAATCAGCACTTTCCTTCCCCCCCACCCAAATAGAAAAGTAAAATGCGGGAAAGGAGACCTTGCTGTTTAAATCAACTGGAGACATCTGTTTGGGCCCTGCTTCACGTTCCCCAAATTTTCACGGTGGAACAACATCGCGACGTGCCCAGCAGTAGATTTGCCAAGTAGGCGACCCGGCAGCACAGAAAGGGTTTGGCAGAAGCCTAATGGTGACCTCGGGGCAATTTTTTGTTACCCCCTTCACCAATGAAATGCAATGCAGGGCACACCCCCAACACACAGAGACACCCTTAAGACATGGGCACGACTATTGCGTCTCATCCCCGATTTTTTTTTTGCATGTTTTCCCGGGACCCCAATAAAATTCGGGGGTATCCAAAATGGACAATTTCCCCCGACGGTTTCGTCACGCCATAGAGGTTTTTGTCCTGCCCAGCGGGGCCAGCGCATATCTGAGCGGGACCTTCAGCACAGCTGGGGGAGTCATTACAGCAAAAAGCACCGGCTTCCCCAGAAAATGTTTGGGTCGTTTTACTTTCATCAAGAGAAACAGGGATGGATCCCTGAAAAAAAGTTTGTGGCCCCAATTCCGAAGGGGCACCCATTAGTTTCCATCCCACTTCACATTTCCCTTTTTAAAAAGAAATTTGGGCCTCTTGAAAACTTTTTTTTAAAAAAGATAAAAACTTACTGCAATTTTTATTCCTTTTCCCCAAAAGTTCAAAATTTTTCTGGGTTTTTCTGTGAGGAATGTAAAAGACAGCAAAGGTTTTATGACAACACCGTAATTTTCCCTTTTTCCCACTTTATCTTAAGAAGTTTTCGCCTTGTCAATGGTTTTGGGGGTCATGTTGCTGGAGATACAGCAAAAAATCATGGGCCCCTTTTGGGAAAAGAAATGTGACCCTTTTTAATGGGATTTCTCCCTCACAATTTTAAAAAGTGGGTGAGAAGTCCCTATTTATAAATTTTTTTGGGGGCATTTTAGCTGTGGGGATACAGCAATAATCATGGCCTTTGTAACAAAATTGGGGTTCTAAGTGGCATTTTCCCCCCACAATTTTTTAAAAGTGGCTGAAAGTTTATTTTTTTTAAATTTTTTTTTTTTTGGGCATGCTGCTTTTAAAGATCAATACTACATGTCCTATTATAAAAAAAAAAGGGTTTTTTTTAACAGACTTTGTTCTTCACCCTTGACCAAAGTTTCTCAAAGGGGCCCTGCTTTTAATTTTTGGGGGGATTTTGCTTTGACTGCAGCCTTTTACACAGGGCCTATTATAAAAAAAAAGTTGTTTCTAACAGACATTTTTTCTTCACCCAATTTTACCAAAGTGGCTCAAAGGGGCATCTTTTTAAATTTTTGGGGGGATTTTGCTTTTACAGCAGGGTATACTTTCAGGGCCTATTCTAAAAAAAAGTTGTTTTTAAAAAAGACATTTGTTCTTCACAATTGTCAAGAAATGGCTCAAGGGGGTTTGGGGCTGTCAAAACGAAAAAATAGGGCACTGTTAAGGGCCCCATATTGCAAAATGGAAAAGTTTTTGGGAAGATTTTTTAACAAAGCTATCAAACCCTGTATTTAGGGCAAAACCCCTTTAAAAACAATGAAAAAAAAGAAACAAAGACTGGTTGGGGTTCCATCCCAAATTTTTTAAAAATTTTTTTTTCTAAATTAAAGTACTAAAAAACTTCATGCACAAAATACTGTTTAAAAAAAAACCTCTTAATTTTACAAGGGGGGTCAGGGAAAAATTGACCCGATGTAGGTTATTCAAAAGGACATGGAGTTGGAGCACGGACAGAGAACAAAGTACAGAGACCCTTTCCCCCAAAGTTTAGTAAAATGAGAAAAAGAATGCCCAAAATAAAGGGGAACCCGGGTGAAACAGGGGTTTAAACCCCAGTATTTTTCCAAAGAACTCAATTGGGCCACACTCATACGGGGGGCAAAGGGGCCCACCCAGGGATTGACTGTGTACAGAGGAAGGGTTGAGTTCTCAAAACTTCCGCTTCCGCACTCCCGCCAGCACGACAGTTTTTATTGCTGCGTCATCAGGGCATTTTTTAACCCCCGTGTTTAAAAAATACGGACGCCAGCCTGGGGTTTCAAACCCCACCCACTGTAACTCCGGCCCCGGGGCATTTCTGGGGCCCAGGGCAGGTTTTAGCAATGTTTCCCGTTCCCAAAAAAATGGGGGTTTTAAAGACTCCTTTTTTCCCGGGACTTTTTAAATTTTGGGGGGCATGCAGGTTTGGGGCTCAATTTCGGGGGCCCAATCCCGGGATATCAATGTCCAATTTAAACTAAAATAGGGTTGGAAAAAACCCCTTTTTCCGGCATTTTTTTAAAAGGGGGGGGTCCCTGCAGGTTTTTGGGGGTCATCTGTTTGGCCCAGGACAAAGGGATAGTCCAAAGTCCAGTGAAACCCAAAATGGTTGGGTTTTAAAGACTTCCCTTTTTCCGGGGAAATTTTTAAATGTTTGGGGGACATCCAAAGGGTTTGGGGGGTCATGCTGTGGCCCAGGACAGGGGAAGTCAATGTCCAGTTTAAACTAAAATGGGGGTTGAAAGACTCCTTTTTTCCCGGGACTTTTTTTAAAAGTGGGGGGCATGCAGGTTTGGGGCTCATGCTGTGGGCCCCGGGCAGGTATAATCAAAAGCCCGTTCAACTAAAATGGGGGGTTGAAAGACTCCTTTTTCCGGGACTTTTTAAATTTGGGGGGTTTATGGGAGGTTTGGGGGTTTCCCCCCTGCGTGGGCCCAGGACAGGTAAGTCAATTTTCCCGTAAAAATAAAAAGGGGTTTAAAGACTCCTTTTTTTTGCCAATTTTTAAATGTGGGGGGCTGCAGGTTTTGGGGGTCATGCTGTGGGCCCCGGGCAGGGATAGTCCCAATTTTCCCCCCTGAAACTAAAATGGTGGTTGAAAAACCCCCTTTTTTTTTCACTTTTTTTAAAGTGGGGGTCAAGCAGGTTTGGGGGTCATGCCGTTCCAGGGCGGGATTTTTCAATGTCCATTTAAGAACATATGGTTCAAATCATACTGCCCTTTTGGCATTTTTTTAATTTGGGGTATGCAGGTTTAAGGGGGCGGGTGTGGTTTTCAAGACAGGGTTGTAAAAAGGTCCTTTTGGGCTTTTTTTCTTTTGACTTTTTTAACCTAAGGGGTGTGCCTAAGTTTTAGCCAAAATCCATTTTACTGTTGGGGGATGTTAATTTTTTTTGCTTCTCCCGCCCTTTTTTGGGGGTAATAAAAGAAGGGGTTGTTTTACCTTTTTCCCCCCTAGACCCTTTAAAGGCATCGCGCATAAAACGATGCTCCTAAACGAAAAAACCCTTATCGATAGCGGCCGACTATCGATCGATCTCGATAGCCAACGCAATCGCTCAACACTAGTTGTCATAAGCAAGTTGTGGTAATGTACTGTATTTTTGTCATGAGTCCTTAACAGAACTTGTGGAAAGGTGAAGATGAGCTATCTGAAGGCTCGAACTGTCCCACAGGAGAGCAGGTGAAACTTCAATTGGGCCCCTGGGCATAACAGGCCTAGAGCTGCTTTTCAAGTAGAACGGCAGAGAAAGAGAGGCAAAGTTCAAAAGTCATATATGCCGTATGTGCAGTAAAATACATTAGCTGCAGGGTGGGCCCAAGAATAATCTCCACTGATGGGCCCCAATTACACTGGAAAACACTCATTTTGGTGCCTTAAAAGTTGGAACTATTTCTGAGTATGTTTGGGATACTGATTCTGAAAATGACACTTTTGCTCTACCAGCTCTAGTTTTGAAGATCTGGTATTGCCACCTTACTAAGTATATGCTGCTGAAATTAGTGGTCACTCAGTATTATACTAAAGAAATGTTGGGAATTCATGGGAAACAGAAAATACATGAATTTTGGAATATTTAAAGAACACATGCAAACAAAAACATGAGCAAATTCTATTCTGCACTACATATTTATCAACAAATTAATCACAAAAACAATGTAGAATCATGTAATCAACATCTCATAAACTAGAACTGCTAGAACAAAATGAATGGGATTTTTGGATTCAGTGGCACTGAAGTACAAAGAATAAGGTCAACATTTTTTTTTGTTCCCAAGTGTAATTAACACCATTGTTGGACACCAAGAATCAGCTACACTAGTGGGCCCCAAAATCAACTTCACTGGTGTACCTCAAGAATAAACTTTACTGATAGGCCTCAAGAATAAACTCCACTGGTATACTAGTCAGACACTGATCATTGATACTTACTCATGTACTTATTTACTCATACCTGCCACTCTTCTTCTCTTTGACCTCTAAAATAAACATGAACAACCAGTAGATAACAGGTAAGCATTTCTGTGACCAGATGATTTGGACCCATACCGAATGGCATTGAGGGTAACAGACTGAGCACCCCCGCTTTAGATGAAGAAAATGTAAAAAAATTCTCTAGCTTGTCAATGAATATGTTGCTGTATGTCAAATGGGTCTATGTATAATTATTTTAATTTGATGTAATTATTGAGCTTGGTGGCTTGGTGGTTAGCACTGTTGTCTTGCAATGCTAGGGTCTAGGGTTCAAATCCCACCAAGGACGTTATCTGCAAGGAAATTATACATTCTCCCTTCGTTTGTGTGGGTTTTTTCTGTGTACTCTAGTTTCCCCCATACTCCAAAAACTTACAAATAGGTTAATCTGTAATTTAGACTATGAACCCCAAAGGGCACAAGGACCAATGTGAATAATGATAATCTCCATACAGTGCCGTGGAATATAACAGTGTTATATAAATGAATAAAACAAATCTTAGGATATATTTAGAGATGGGCGAATTGATTCTAATGAAGTGGAATTCGTTTAGAATTTCAGGAAAATTTCGAGTCTGAACGAAGTCGAAGATTGGGGTGATTCGCGGGAACGAAGCATGTTTTTGATTGATAAAATGGCTTTGAGCACATGATGTTACATGGGGCAAAGAAGTCTGGGAGGAAGAAAGGCGTAGCCTACATGACATATGCAGAGATGAAGCCAATCAGGGGACCGGCGGGATTCTGTGACGTCACCGCACTATATAAGTCCGGGCGCGACGCTGGCAGCTCACACTCCTCCACTGTGCTGTGTGGGAAGGTGTTTGCCGCTGCTGCTTATGATATCTCATACTAAAGAACTCAATTTTATACAGTGATTTTTTTGGGGGGGGTGTCACAGATTGTCTCAGAGACTGCTTCTCTTACGTTCTAATTCTGATTTTGTGGGGTATTGGAACTGAAGTCCTGTGTGCGTCCAATTCAGCTGCATATACATTTTAATGCTATCTGCTCAGTTCTTGAGCACTTGAATATCCAAGAGTTATCAAAGCCTGTTGTGTTGTATTCAGTTAAAAAACAGCATTTTTACAATCCAAATACCACTTAATTTTTGGTTGCTCATTTATTTTGCACAATTTAGATCCAGAGGTTATTAAGCGTTGTTCTGCTGTTGTGGTCACTAAAAGAAACTTTTTTTTTCACCGCCAAAGAAGACATTTTGCCTGTATCATAATTCATAACCGAAGGTTAATTACGAGTTTTTCTGGTGTTGTGTTCCATAAAATACACGCCGTTTTAAAACACGCTACAAAGCGGGTAATTTTTTGGCAGCACATTTCTTTTGCAAATTTACATCCAAGGGTTAACTAAGTATTTTTTCTGCAGTTGAAATTTAGTAAAGAAACGTTCTTTTTCACCGCCAAAGAAAAAATTTTTGGCTGAGCATAATTCATATCCGAAGGTTAATTACAAGTTTTTCTGTTGTTGTGTTCCGTAAAATACACGCCGTTCTAACACGCCACAAAGCTGGTAATTGTTGGCAGCACATTTCTTTTGCGCAATTTACATCCAAGGGCTAACTAAATATTTTTCTGCAGTTGTATTCAGTAAAAGAAACATTTTTTTTCACCGCCAAAGAAGAAATTCTGTAGCATAATTCATATACGAAGGTTAATTACTCGTTTTTCTGGTGTTGTGTTCCATAAAATACACGCAGGTCTAACACGCCACAAAGCTGGTAATTGTTGGCAGCACATTTCTTTTGCGCAATTTACATCCAAGGGCTAACTAAATATTTTTCTGCAGTTGTATTCAGTAAAAGAAACATTTTTTTTCACCGCCAAAGAAGAAATTCTGTAGCATAATTCATATCCGAAGGTTAATTAAGCCTGTTTTTGCTTTTAGATTCAGTAAAATACACAGTGTTTTTAAACGACACATACAAGTAAATTTTTCCTAGCCATTTGTGGAGCGCAATTTATATCCAAGGGTTATCCAAGCTTGTTAGTGGGTTAATTTGGAGTCAAATACAGGGTGTGTATTTATCATATACAGATATCTTTATTAAACAGAGTCTGTACATTTTAGAACAAACAGTATGTCAGACAGAGAGATGGCAGGCTCTTCACATGCGGGTGGCAGTGGCACAAACATTCCTGGAGCAGGCCCAGGTCACAGCACAGCAAGGGGACGCCGCAGCAGGGGTCACTCGTGACGGCCAGAACTGCCGGTGTCATCTACGGCCGTGTTTTTGTTCAGCAACCCAAGGGTTCTTGATTGGTTGACTAGGTCATCCACTTCCTCCCAGATGACATCTGACAACCCGCACCAAGAGTCGGTGGGAACGTCAGACACAACCTTAGTTGGCAGGGCCCCGGGAGCGGGTCAGCGGCCCTCACCTGTCCCTAACCCTCCACTGTCCCATACCGTCCCTCAGCAGAGATCTACTAGGTGGTCTGGGCTCAGCGCCACTATACAGCAAGGACGAACAATTTGGGGAAACAGTCAGCAGCTATTGGCAACGAAGGGGTGGGGCAGACACCCCTAGTTCTTGCAGTATTGATGTGGAGAGTGGCATGGGAGGTTTTTTTGGTGAGTGGTAAGCCTCTGCATACCAAGACCGTTGAGTAGGACAGCAGTGACAATCAAACACTCATGAAGTATAAACGTGGTGGTTTGAATCCAGTTTCTGCATTACACCAGTTTATTCAAATGCAGCTATGGAACTTGAACTGAAGGAGACCATAACTACAGGAATTGTTTAGGTGCTTATTTTGCATTCTGTTGCCATTGTTGATGGAATTCAGTACAAAACTGGAATGGGACAGAAAAAAAAAGAAGCAAAAGACAAAACTACAACTGGCTTTGTATAAAAAAGGGGAGACCCTCCCCTGTTAATGGTGGAAAAAGGGGAGGCCCTCCTCTGTTAAAGGTGGAAAAAGGGGAGGCCCTCCCCTGTTAAAGGTGGAAAAGGGGGGGCCCTCCCCTGTTTAAAGGTGGAAAAAGGGGAGGCCCTCCCCTGTTAAAGGTGGAAAAAGGGAGGCCCCCCCCTGTTAATGGGGGGAAAAAGGGGGGGCCCCCCCCTGTTACCGGTGGAAAAAGGGGAGGCCCTCCCCTGCTTAGGTGGAAAAAAGGGAGGTCTTCCCGTTCCTGTCTCTATTTCCCTGTTCAATTTTCCCCCGTTAATTGTTATTCCTGTTCATCAATTTCCCCCTGTCATAAATTTCCCCCTGTTAATATATTTATTCCTGTTTCATCAATTTCCCCTGTTCATCAGTTCCTGTCTGCCCGTAAACCCGACCTTTCTGCTACGTTACCTGACCTCGAATCTCCGCCGCCTGCCCTGACCTGTTGGCCTGACCTTGGACTACGAGTTTCATCTTACGATTCGGTACCTCACTGCACTTCGGCTGCCACCGCAAGCTAGTCACGCAAGGGGTATCGACCTGGTAGACTCCCGCTGCAGCAAGTCCATCCCGCTTTGCTGTGAAAACCGGGACCTACTTAGATCCCGCTCCCTGGCGTGGCTATTGGCATCGCTTGCGATTGTCCAGTGTATCCACTACCGCTGTCTGTGACAACATTAAGCAGTGGAATGACGTTATTCATCCCGTAGTCCTGGAGACTGCCAAATAATGCATGTCCGCATGAAAAGGCCTGAGCAAATGGCAGGTGTCACGCATGAGTGGCCACTGGCCACCATTAAAATTACACAGGGGTGTACTCCTGTCCGCTTGGATTATCAATAAACCATTAATAGCCTTTCTCTGTTCATAGAGTCATTCCAACATATGGAGGCTGGAATTCCACCGTTGGAAATGTCACATATCAGCCTATGTTGGGAGAGGCCGGTGTGCCGCTGCAGCTTAAGGAGGGTGTGATTGGGGGTGTAAGAACGGCTGAAGTGCATGCAAAGTTTCCTGGCCATTGTTAGAATGTCTTGTAGATGGGTGTAAGACTTGAACAACCTGAATATATTTATTCTTGTTCATCAATTTCCCCCTGTTCAATAATTTCCCCCTGTTAATATATTTATTCTTGTTCATCAATTCCCCCCTGTTCAATAATTTCCCCCTGTTAATATATTTATTCTTGTTCAATAATTTCCCCCTGTTAATATATTTATTCCTGTTCATCAATTTCCCCTTGTTCAATAATTTCCCCCTGTTAATATATTTATTCCTTTTTCATCAATTTCCCCCTGTTCCAGTTCCTGTCAGCCCGTGTACCCGACCTTTCTGCTACATTACCTGACCTCGAATCTCCGCTGCCTGCCCTGACTTGTTGGCCTGACATTGACTACGAGTTTCGTCTTACGATTCTGTACCTCGCTGCGCCTCGGCTGCCACCTCAAGCTAGTCGCGCCAGGGGTAGCGGCCTAGTAGGACTCCCGCCGCAGAAAGTCCATCCTGCCTTGCGGCAGGCTCTGGTGAAAACCGGGACCTACTTAGACCCCGCTCCCTGGCGTGGCCGCTACCACCGCTTTTGTGGTCCAGAGGAGCCCCTACCTGTGTCGTTACAATGGCTGAAGTGGAATCCAAGTTTCCTGGCCAGTTCTTTGAATGGGCAGAGTCCACCACTTGAAAAGGGAGGGACTGCAGTTTCCACCAACTTGGACAGGAGCACGGTCAGCTTCTGCACTTAGGGATGGCTAGACGCATACTGCTGTCTCTTGGCAATCGTCTCGGTGAACGACTGCTGGGACCATGAGTGCCGAGGAGCAGGAGGATCTGGACCGGTAACTGATGTAATAGACAGGGAGTTGTCTTCGTCAGAGTCAGTGAAGCCATGACTTACTGAAATGGGAGGTGTGCCATTGGGTGCTACAGCTGTTGTGACAGGATGGACCCCCACATCTGAAGCATGTATGGTGACACTGCATGATGCTGATGCAGGGCCGTGGTACTAACGTTAGGTCCCTGGTCACACTTTACTTTCTGCCCACAGATTCTACATATAGTTAAGTTCAACCCTCCTCTGGTGTCTCGTCAAAAAACTGGCACACCGCCGAGTAGGTGATTTTACCACCAAAGCGCTGCACTGACTGACTGTTACTGCCACTGACCCGGTGAGCCCCTGTGCCGCTACTTTCTGGGACATGTAAAGTGGGTGGTCTAAATCGTGGCCACTTGGCTCCCAACCTCGCACTGCTGCCACCCTGCTGACTCCCGGCCACACTACCGACTTACGGGCTGCCTGACATGAAAAGCTACTGCTCTTTTCTCCCTATGATAATGATTAACCCTTGTACGCTGTTGGTCTGGGTCAGCTGATAGCATCACATGGCTTTTAAAACCACCAGTATGCTGATGACACCCAACTTTACATCTCCCGGGCCCCGACATAAATCTATACGTCCAATATCCCAGATTGTCTGTCGTCCAAAGCCTCCTTCTTCTCCTCCCATCTCCTAAAACTTAATGAAGAGATAACGGAATGCTTCCAGGGCCGGGAAAATGGGTAGTCGAGGGTAGGCGACCGCGTAGGGCGCCATTTTATCCCAGGGAGAAAAGGAGGCACAAGTAGGCATTGGGGTGGACTGAATTTTCCATTTGGGGGGCACTTTATGCCTTTTTTAACTAGGGCACCAGAATAACTTGTCACCACCTTGCCTGCTTCTCTCCCCGGGTCCCATGTGCGATCGGCTACATCGATTAGTGTTTGCCTTCACCGTCGTCCTCCTCAACGGGGTCACTGTACAAAACCTGACCGTCTTAACATAACCCCCCCTTGCAACCCCTATCACCCATTTGCTCGTTTCTGCAAGAAAAGCCCATGTCTTCCCACCTCTTTGCTGCCCACTGTCCTCAAATAGTTGGTACTCACTGTATAGTTTGGCGCGCAAGGCCACAGCACATAGTAGTTCTTTTGGGTGTGGGAAGCGAACAGGACAGAGGTGGGTTGAGGACAGGTGAGAGCCCCTCACCTGCTCCCGGGCCATGCCAACTAGGGGTTATGTGTGACAAACCCACCGAGCGTTCAGAGGCAGAGCTTCCATGGAGGTAGCAGAACGGAGCGCCGATCGCTCCGCTCTGCTACTTCCCCTGATGGCGCTCTTTGGTCACGTGGGCGCGCGCGGTGACGTCACATCACTGCGCCACCCGCCCTGAGCGCAGGGGCTGCAGGGAGAGCAGCAGACCGGAACGAGCGGCGCATCGGGGAGCGTGACCCAGGTAAGTTTAAAGGGGTTTCTTATTTTACCTGCCCCCAGCCTGCCTGCCTATACAGTCCCCTATATGCCTGCCTGCCTATACAGCTCCCTATATGCCTGCCTGCCTATACAGCTCCCTATATGCCTGCCTGTCTATACAGCCCCCTATATGGCTGCCTGCCTACCCAGCCCCCTAGATGCCTGCCTTCATATACATCCACCTATCTGCCTGCCTATACAGCCTCCTATATGCCTGCCTATAAATCCCCCCTATATGCCTGCCTATACAGCCCCCCATATGCCTTCCTGCCTATACAGCCCCCTATATGCCTGCCTATACAGCCCCCTATATGCCTGCCTGCCTACCTATACAGCCCCCCAATATGCCTGCCTGCCTCTACAGCCCTCTATATTCCTGCCTGCCTATACAGCCCCCTATATGCCTGCCTGCTTATAAATCACCCTATCTGCCTGCCTGCCTATACAGCCCCCTATATGTCTGCCTGCCTGCCTATGCACCCCCTATATGCCTGCCTGCCTGCCTATACAGCCCCCTATATGCCTGCCTGCCAATACAGCCCCCATATGCCTGCCTATACAGCCCCCATATGCCTGCCTATACAGCCCCATATGCCTGCCTATACAGCCCCCATATACCTGCCTATACAGCCCTCATATGCCTGCCTGTACACCCCTATATGCCTGCCTGTACACCCCTATATGCCTGCCGTATACCCCCACATGCCTATCGTATACCCCCACATGCCTGCCGTATACCCCCACATGCCTTCCTGTATACCTCCACATGCCTGCCTGTCTACTTATATTGTGACCCTTTAGCTACATATTCCCTTCCTATATGGCCACTATAGCTCTCCTAACCCCTGTCTACCTGTATGGCTCCCTATAGCTACCTAAACCCTGCCTGCCTATATGGGCACTAATGGCTACCTAAACCTTGCCTATTTGGGGCCCCATATATCCTATCTAAAACCCCGCCTGTCTAAATGGACCCCCCCTATACCAGGGGGGCAGGGGGCTGGAAAAGTCAGGATTCTAATATATTTGTGTCTAAATCTGCAGGACAAGTTTGGGCGGGAGATGTCATCATGTTGGCGGACTGGACCGGAGGCATAACAAAAGATAACGTCAACGACTGGTCAGAGAAACGTCAAAAGAGTCAAAAGATGTAACTACACTGTAATCACTTATATGTCTACAGATCCTGTTGACACCTGGTGTCTACCACTATATGGTCACTGTATGGATGTAATATACAGTCTGCAGAGCCTGTGTACACTGGTGTCTACCACTATATGGTCACTGTATGGTAGTTATATATAGTCTGCAGAGCCCATGTACACTGGTGTCTACCACTATATGGTCACTGTATGGAGGTAATATACAGTCTGCAGAGCCCTGTGTACACTGGTGTCTACCATTATATGGTCACTGTTGGTGGTTTTTATACAGTCTGCAGAGCCTGTGGTACACTGGTATATACCACTATATGGTCACTATATTATTATATATTATTAGACAGTCTTGGTCTTTGTGTACTGATCAGTAATAGTGTAGGGGTATTATTCAGTCACTATTTGGTGGTAATTTGTGGTCGTGTTCTGGAGGTATAATCAGGTCCTTATTTAATAGCGTTATTGGTAATGCTGGTCTTAGTATAGTGGGATTTGATTGGTAGCAGTATGATGGTGATATGTATGATGAGGTATTTGCCCCTTGTATTATCTACATTATCTAACAGCATGTCCTGGTACATGGTCGTGGTCAGGGAGGTGGGCGAGGGGGGGGGGCCCCATCCAAAAGTTTGCTTTGGGGCCCTGGCTTCTCTACTTACGCCCCTGGGTGGCACGCACCATTCCTCACTGCGATCGGGACATCAGCGATGAAATATGTACGTCTCTATTGCTGAAAATGCCAGCTAAAAGCCTTGTGAAGGCTTCCATTGCTGCCATGCTTTTAATTTCCCCACTTCCAGCCAGGGCCGTCTTAACAACATTATGGGCCCCTGAGCAGAGCTGTTCACTGGGCCCCCCAACCAACATTTATCAATACTATCTAACAATACGACTGTTTCTGTTGCGCATAGTGACCAATCAGAGATTAGCTTTCAATTTCTCAGGGCAGTAGAGGAAATGAAAGCTGAGCTCTGATTGGTTACTATGGGCAACAAAAATAGACTATTAGACCGTCTTGATAAATGAGGCCCATTATGTTTAATCAATGATGCATTTGTATGAGGACCTGTATTATGCGGGGAGAAGTTGTATTTTTGCTGGGAGTAGTTTAAGTTTACATGTAAACTACTGCATAATTCTTTTAAAAAGAAATTTCAGCATGAACAGAAATAAAGTGTTTTTCTGAATTTGTTTTTCAAAATAATTTTTTACACCATTCACATTTTACACTAAATGTTAAATGAATTCTAAGGCCGTGTTCACACGGCTTATTCCCGACGGATTTGTGCGCCGTATTGAGCGCACAAATCCGCCGTGAATAAGGGGCGGGCCGGGGGCGGGGCCGGAGCGCGCGGGGGCGCCGCTCCCGGCCCCATAGACCATGCATTTTTTACGGCGCGTCCGCGCCGTACATAATGTACATTTACCTTTATCCCCCCCCCGCGGATTTGACGAGCGGGGAGGAGCTACGTATTCCACTGTTCTCTATGATAGCAGTGGATTACCTTAATGACTCCGACGGATTGGCGCCGTATTGAAGCGCTAATCCGGCGCGGAATACGGCGCCAATCCGTCGGCAAATAAGCCGTGTGAACGGGGCCTAAAGGTTATTACAGTCATGTGGATGTTGAATATTTGTATTTTTTTTTATGCAATGTAGGCACAATTTTTTAACTACTTTTTTTGTACACTTATGTTTTTTTCTTTTTTTAATCTCTGAATGGCAGGGACCGGAGAAGCCTCCGATTCTCGCCATTTAACCCTTTGATTGTTGAGGTCCATGACTGCAGCATAATCAGAAGGAATTCCCGGACCCCATCGGGTTACCGGGACTCCCAGTGCATGATGGAGCCTGAGGAATATGTATAAAGTTAGCCCTGGGGACCTAGAGTAGCCCCAGAGCTGTCTGTATAGTAAGCCTGCTGTCAGGGCACACCGTGTGTTATCCCAACAACAGCCTATGTCATGCTGACACATAGTGTAATGTATTAGCTTAGAGGATTATACAGGAGTGTAATGTATTAGTATACAGGAGAGTAATGTATTTGCATACAGGAGTATACAGTAGTGTAATGTATTAGTATACAGGAGAGTAATGTATTTGCATACAGGAGTATACAGTAGTGTAATGTATTAGCAAACAGGAGTGTAATGTATTGGTATACAGGAGTATAATGTATTATTATACAGGAGTATACAGGAGTGTAATGTATTATTATACAGGAGTATAGAGGAGTGTAATGTATTAGCATACAGGAGTATACAGGATTGTAATGTATTAGCATACAGGAGTATAGAGAAGTGTAATGTATTAGTATACAGGAGTATACAGGAGTGTGATGTATTAGCATACAGAAGTATAATGTATTTGCATACAGGAGTATACAGAAGTATAATGTATTTGCATACAGTATACAGGAATATACAGGAGTGTGCCAAAACGGTGTAAAAAAATAAAATAAAGACAAAAGTGTAAAATAATTATCCCCTAATGGGAATAAAAAAAAATACAAAAAGTGTAGAAAAAAAGTATTACAAATTATTGTGCATATATTACACAAAAAAACTACCCTGCACATGTTAGGTATCCACATGACCGTAATAACCTGTAGAATTCATCTAATAGGTTATTTAGTGTGAAATATGAATGGTGTAAAAATTTGTTTTAAAAAATGCAAAAACATCCTGCAAAAATTTATTTTTTAAAAATTCTGCAGTAATTTATATGTAAACACAAACTACTTAGTCGCATAAAACAATTCCTCATACAGCTGCGTCACAGAAAAAATAAAAGTTATGACTGATAAAACGCAGGGAGACAAAAATACAACATGTAGTTGTGTCATTAAGACCTTTTCAGGCCGGATGCTTAAGGGTTAACGTCATTTTTTCTTTCTTAAATAAAGTGTTTATATTGGGGATCAGAGGTTTTGTGGAGATTTTTTTTTAGTTTGTCATTTACTTTTTTATTTTTTTCAAGTCCCAATCTTAGGATTTTGTAATAGAGTAATACCTTGCTGTATTGCTGCAGCAGCTGTGGCATCTAATGGGCACAGGATGGCTGACCGCATGCTATATCCTATAACACCATGTAGTCAGCCATCCTGTGCCCCTGGCCATGCAGGAGTCTGTATAACTTATGAGTTGCTGGGGGGGTGGGCACAGGATGGCTGATCACATGGTGCTCTTATAGGATATAGCAAGTGATCAGCCATCCTGACCGTGTCACTGCCCTACGGAGCCCCTGTCCCGTCCTGGGAGGTGATGAGCCGGGACCCCGCGGAGGGCTGCAGCTTGATAGAAGTCACTGACCGCGGCCACAGCGAAGTGACTGAGAGACAGCCGGGAGGGGGAAGCTGGAGACGTCATGAGGGTGAGGAGGGAAGAGGACTGAGCTTAGACTTCCCGGCGGGGGAGGACGGACGGGAGGGGGGATGCTGCGGCTCTGCTCTCTCTGCCGGCTCATGAGTGACTGCCGCGCAGGCAGGACAGGAGCAGAGACGCAGCAGCCTCTGTTGTTTTTAAGTGACTGAAGCGAAGCTTGTGTGTACACTGACCCCTCATGGGGCCCCCGTTCACATGGGGCCCCCGGGCAGGAGCATACCTGGCCCAATGGGTAAGACGGCCCTGCTTCCAGCCTCAGGCAGGAAGTGGGGAAACCGCCATCTTTGTACACTCTATTGCATTGTATACTGTGAGACAGTGACAGGCGGAGTGGTGGACGGAAGATATGTTTCCCCAAGAATGCTGTCCTATGCGGCCTTAGGAAAGGTTTGGACCAGTGCGTGCCACCGAGTGGCCTGGGCTCGGTGAAGGGAAGCCGACATTTGTGTGTGTCAGTAGATACTGACATGTAGTATAAGCGGTTCCAGTCCGCTTTATCCGGGTCGGCTTTTCTGGAGTGGTCAAAGAGCCGGGTGGGTGGCCACTCCCATGCACCAGGTGAGGCTGGTGCCAGGCCTATAAAGCCTGAGTCTCCAGGCCTGTCATGGGTGCTGGTGGTTTGCTGGAGCCATATTGTAAGTAGCTCATGCTATGTGTATTTGCAGCTTTGCCCAGGGTCACTGAGTGTGTCCCTGGTATAGATAGGACTATATTCGTGTATAGTTAGCGCTCAGCCGAGCAGGTTTTGTTTTATGTTTTATGCCTGGAGTTAAGGCCGTGTTTGTTTCCATTTATCATATAAATAAACCCAGGCACAGCCTGGACTTGAACTTTACGCAGTGTGTCACTGTCTCTGTCTGTGGAAGCCCAGCCTGCTACCTGCTCTGGATGCTGATCCCTCACATATGGTGGAGGATGCGGGCAGACAGACTTAAAGAGACACACACACAGTTTCTGCAGCAATTGAAAACCCGTTGCCAAGAGTGACAACCGTGGAAAAGTGCCTGGATCATGCTAGAACCTTATGTCCTGGATAAAAGCGGCAGCTGCGCAGCAGTCCGAGACCACCAAGATGGATGAGCTTCTGAAGCAGCTGATACAAGCGAACAGTAGCCTCCAGTTGATGACCGCAAACCAGCAAAAGGTGCACAAAGAGGCCATGCATGCTCAGGCAGATACCAATGCCCTGCTGATAGAGGCTAACCGTCTCGCCCTACAGGAGCAGCAGCACATCAACAAGCAGCTCCAAGAGCAAGTCCTGGCGATGGCGCAAAGTGTGCAGAGGACGCCAAGCTCGCTTCCCGCCGCGCGTGACGCGGTACAGGCATCTATGCAAAAGATAACCCTTACCGATGATGTCGAGGCCTATCTTAGGGTCTTCGAGAGAGTGGCCGAGCGGGAGAAGTTGCCAGTGGCTCAGTGGGCTGAAGTTGTGGCGCCTTTTCTAACCGGAGAACCCCAGAAGGCGTATATTGACCTCGGCGAGCAGGATGCCCAGGACTATGTTAAATTAAAGGGTGAGATCCTAGCTCGCCTGGGGGTGAACACCAATGTGCGGGCCCGGCGGGTACATAACTGGACCTTCTCTGACCACTTGCCGGCCCGCTCACAGATGTACGACCTGGTTCACCTGGTGAAGAAGTGGTTGCAGCCGGAGGAGTCTACACCTGCGCAGATAGTGGAGAAAGTGGTCGTGGACAAGTTCATCCGCTCCCTGCCCCCAGAGATCCAGCGCTGGGTTGGGCAAGAGGTCGGCCAAAGTACGAAGCTTCAACCCGGGGGATCGGGTGTTAGTGTTGGTTCCTACTGTCGAAAGTAAGTTCCTGGCCAAATGGCAAGGACCTTATGAAATCCTTGAAAAAGTAGGAGATGTTTATTATAAAGTATACCAGCCCAGTAGGCGCAAGCCGGAACAGATATACCATGTGAATTTAATTAAGCCGTGGAAAGACAGGGAGACCCTGACTGCCGTAGCCACACCCCATAGAGGGGTCCCAGAGGTATGTGTATCAGAGTCCCTGTCAAAGTCACAGAAACAGGAGACCCTGGAGTTCATACAAAGGAATACTGATGTGTTCTCAGAACTGCCAGGACGTACTAATGTCATAAAACATGACATTGTCACCGAGCCAGGGGTAAAGGTCAACTTGAAACCTTATCGAGTACCGGAAGCTCGTAGGCGAGCAATATCTGAAGAGGTTAAGAAGATGTTGGACCTCGGTGTGATTGAGGAGTCCAGAAGCGAGTGGTCGAGTCCAATCGTGCTCATCCCAAAACCAGATGGCTCATTACGCTTCTGTAATGATTTTCGGAAGCTGAATGAGGTATCCAAGTTTGACGCATACCCAATGCCGAGGGTGGATGAACTAATTGAGAGACTGGGTCATGCCAGATATTTCTCCACGCTCGACCTTACTAAGGGTTACTGGCAGGTTCCCCTGATGGATAGGGCCAAGGAAAAGATGGCTTTCGCTACACCAGACGGACTGTTTCAATATGTCTGCCTACCGTTTGGTTTGCATGGGGCTCCAGCCACCTTCCAAAGGATGGATGTTGTCCTTAAGCCCCATCGTCGTATGCTTCAGCATACTTAGACGACATAATATTAAGTGAGGACTGGGACAGCCATCTACCTAAAGTACAGGCGGTACTTAACTCCCTTAGAGAAGCAGGGTTAACAGCTAACCCTAAGAAGTGCTTCTTGGGTCTAGAAGAAGCCCGATACCTGGGATACATAATAGGTAGGGGCATTATAAAACCGCAGGTAAATAAGGTGGAGGCGATACAGGGCTGGCCACAACCCACAACAAAAAGGCAGGTTAGGACCTTTCTAGGTATAGTGGGTTATTATCGCAGATTCATCCCAAATTTTGCGAGTATAGCAGCCCCACTAACAGACCTGACTAAAAACTGTGTCCGTCATGGTGGCTTGGAACCCGGAGGCAGAGAGGGCATTCCAGGTGTTAAAGCTGGCTCTGTGTAAAAAGCCAGTCCTGATTACCCCAAACTTTAAGAAAGAGTTTGTCGTACAGACAGATGCATCTGATGTGGGACTGGGTGCAGTGCTTTCCCAGGAGGTAGACGGTGAAGAGCACCCAGTCACGTATTTAAGCAGGAAACTCACACCCGCAGAGAGGAACTATAGTATTGTTGAACGGGAGTGTTTAGCCATCAAATGGGCCCTGGAGTCCCTCAAGTATTATTTGTTAGCCACTTTCGGCTAATCACAGACCACGCTCCCTTAACTTGGATGTCCCAAGCTAAAGAGCGAAATGCAAGAGTCACCAGATGGTTCCTGACACTGCAAAATTTTAGTTTCTCTGTGGAGCACAGGGCAGGGAAACTACAGGGCAATGCTGATGCACTGTCTAGGACGCATTGTTTGGTGGCTAAGTGTGTCCGACCCCACAGGCTCGAACAGAGGGGGAGGGTATGTGAGATAGTGACAGGCGGAGTGGTGAACGGAAGATATGTTTCCCCAAGAATGCTGTCCTATGCGGCCTTAGGAAAGGTTTGGACCAGTGCGTGTCACCGAGTGGCCTGGGCTCGGTGAAGGAAAGCCGACATTTGTGTGTGTCAGTAGATACTGACATGTAGTATAAGCGGTTCCAGTCCACTTTATTCGGGTCGGCTTTTCTGGAGTGGTCAAAGAGCCGGGTGGGTGGTCACTCCCACGCACCAGGTGAGGCTGGTGCCAGGCCTATAAAGCCTGAGTCTGCAGGCCTGTCATGGCTGCTGGTGGTTTGCTGGAGCCATATTGTAAGTAGCTCATGCTATGTGTATTTGCAGCTTTGCCCAGGGTCACTGAGTGTGTCCCTGGTATAGATAGGACTATATTCGTGTATAGTTAGCGCTCAGCCGAGCAGGTTTTGTTTTATGTTTCATGCCTGGAGTTAAGGCCGTGTTTGTTTCCGTTTATCATACAAATAAACCCAGGCACAGCCTGGACTTGAACTTTACGCAGTGTGTCACTGTCTCTGTCTGTGGAAGCCCAGCCTGCTACCTGCTCTGGACGCTGATCCCTCACAATACACATATAATACACGTAGGTGGACTCAAAGTTAAAGTAAAAAAAAAAAGTTTTAAGGTGTAAAAAAAAATATATATATATATTAAAAGTTCAAATCACCCCCCTTTTGCTATTTTACAAATAAAGAAAATAAAATAATAAAAAAGTTACACATATTTGGTATCGTCACGTCCGAAAAAGTCCAATCCATTAAAATATAGCATCATTTTATCTGTACGCTGAACATCGTAGAAGAAAAAAAAATTCCAGATGCCAAAATTGCATTCTTTTGGTCACTTCACATCCTATAAAAATTGGAATAAAAGTGATTAAAAAAGTCACATGTATTCCAACCTAATAGCAATAAAAAGTACACTACAACCTGCAAAAAATGCACCATCACTCACGTCCGTAGGTGTTAGTACAAAAAAGTTATTGGTCGCACAAAATGCGCAAATTTCAAAAATATTTAGAATTTTTTTACAGTACTAAAACATAACATAAAAAGTACATGTTTGGTATTGGCGGATGCATATGAACCTGTACAAGAATGGATGGCGTAAAAAAAAAACCTCCCAGAAACATGACGCAAGTACGTTTTTTTTTCCACATTTTGCCGCACTTAAAATTTTTTTGCCATTCTATGGTAATATGAACAACACCATTAGAAATACATTTTGACCTGCAAAATAAAAGCCCTCATACAAAAATGAAATGGCTTTCAGAAGGCAAGGAGGAAAAAAACTATAGTGATATTATTAAGACCATCCATCAGGAAGGGGTTAATAGAGCAAAAAACAAAAATTCTAAAAATCTGAACATAATTTTATAATTAAACAGGTTTTCTCATCACAGGCTGTTGCAGACTTGAGCTGTTTCTGTCTTACAGCTTCAAATTCAGGGGCGTGTCTCTCATCCCAGTAGGTGTGAGACTGGTGACATCATCATTCTGTGTGAGCAGTGGAAGGGAGAGGATGTCAAAGCTCTGCAAACCTTCTGCAATGGTCAGTTCTCATGCCTGCAGAGCTGTCACCTCCGTCCACAAGCTCTTTGTAACTACAACACCTGTACTGCTTTAAACAGTTATACATACAGCCTGAACTGATGAAACAAATGTGAGGAATGCACTCTGCTCCCCCTTCTGTTATCAGGCAGGAGGCAGAGGTGGAACAGAGGTTATAAGGCTATGGGGGTAGATAGTGAATCTAGCAGCTAGAGACTGAGCAATTGCCCAAATTCTTCACATATAGCTGTGAGATGAACATAGAGGAGCTCAAACAGCAGCCAGCACAGAAAGTTGTTTCACTTTCATTTTCCACAGCTCAGAGGAAGGTAAGCACAGAATGCAGACAGCCAATCACAGCACAGGGGGCATGTCCCTTACAGGGGGTGTGCACCAACAGGGCTTAACTAAATATCAGGCAGCCAATCACAGCAAAGGGGGGCGTGACTCGACCTCAGGCTGCTGATTTAAGTCTAGACACACGCAGATTAGCTCATACCTGCTATACTAAACGATTTAGGTAATATAAACTAATTGCAAAAGTGCTTATTTTTACTGTCCCCATCATTACAGATATGATCTTTGCAGCAACTCAATGAACTGCATTTGTGGCTAAGTAGAAGAACAGAAGCTCATAAACAATGACACTTTTAAATGTTTCTCTTTCTACTATGTTACAATGTTCTCCCACCTAAACAGCTGTCAATCTCAACTTGAGATTAGAATGTTGCAAGAGATAAGTAGCTATTATGGTCAATTATAGTTGATTGCTACTTCTCCTCTTCTTTATAGACACAAAGGCAGTTCATTGAGTTGAATTTGTAATTAAAAAATAATTATGTTAATTAGAAATATTTGTTCAGACTTTTTTAATTTTCATTTTTTCTAATTTAAATCTTACAAAATATTTCATTTTATAGTTTTAGATTGTAAATACATTTTCATTTATCCAAATGTAGGTCAGTGGATCACTGGATCAGGATTTTGCAGGATGTATAACATTTTTAGGAGCATTTTTTCATTCCAATTTTTTTGTTTTTTTGTTTTTACAAAATTAATCACATTTTAACACTGCTGTTCTGTTCGGTCAAAAATGACCGAATTTGAAATTTGATATTTTTTAAAATATTCATTATGCAGTTTTGAAACTTGTGGTTTATTGACTTTTCCTCATTTGAGGGGTTCTTACTAATAGCAGTTTTTATTTATTAATTTATTTCTTATTTACTTTTTGCTCCACGTCTTTTTTTACACTTGTACTGTTCGGTCAAAAATGACCAATAGCCTTTTATACTAATCTCCAGCCACTTTTTGGAAAAAATAAAGGAGTTATAATTAGTGATGAGCGATTATGTTGACTATCGTCATCGGTTCAATAGTCGATATCGGCAATTATCAAGACGATTTCCGATAGTCGATAATAGATTATCGCCAATGACCATTAAAGTCTATGGGAGAGGAACAACACCTTCATTCTTACACCCAAACAGGGCTGGAGAAGATGGAATTAACATCCACAACAGTCAAATGGATACATGCTACATCTTAGGCAACACACTTAGGTTATAAAAGTCACAGAAAAAAAGTCACAGACCATTCACTATCCCTGTCTTGTACCACAGCATGACCCTTAAACCTGCATGACCTACAAATTAAAAAGTGCCTGAGGGCAGTATGATTTGAATTATCATTTTACTTGAACTGGAAATTGAATATCCCTGTCCTGGAATGCAGCATGAGCCCTAAACCTGCATGACCCCAGATTAAAAAGTGCCGGAAAAAGGAGTCTTTCAACCACCATTTTAGTTTCACTGGACATAGACTATCCCTGTCCTGAGCCACAGCAAGAGCCCCAAACCTGCATGACCCCCAGATTAAAAATTTCCCGAAAAAGGAGTCTTTAACCCTTTTTTTCCCAGGAAAAAAACCCCCCGGGGAAGGGCCCCCCAATGTTGACCCCAGTTTAAAAAAACCCAAAAAATTTTCCCCCTTTTTGCAGGGAAGGGCACCCGCGGGGCCCAGATAGCCCCAAAATGACCCAAAAAAACCAAAAGGGAGCTTTACCAAATTTTTTAATGGTTGACAACCTGTCCGGAAAAAGGCCAAACCTTAAAACCCCTAAAAATAAAAAAGATTTTCCCAAAAATTTTATTAATAAACTTTCAACCGCGAAAAAGAAAAAATTTGGACCCCAGTTAAAAACAAGAAAGGACTTTGAAACCTTTTTTAAACGGAAGGGTTTCCCTGTCGGGGCCCAAAACCCCAAAAAATTCCCCCAGAAAAAAGTCCGGAAATAGACTTTAAACCTTTTTGGAACGGCTTGAAACGCTGGGCCACCAGCCCCCCAAAAAACCCCAGTTAAAAAGTCCGGAAAAATTTAAAAAATTTTTTTAAATTAAAAAAGGCCCCCCCTTAGCAAAAAAAAAACCCCCAAAAACCCGTTTAAAAAAAAAAAAACAACAACCCCAGGGTTTTAAAAACCCCTTCCCTTTCCCCCAAACCCCCCCCCACTTAAAATCAAAAAAAAAAAAACCCCCTTTTTAAAACAAACAACCCCTTCCCCACACATACCCAAAACCCTTTCCCCCAATTTAAAAAACCCCCCCCAAAAACAACCCTTTTTTTCTCAACTCCCCCCTTCCCTTTTCCCCCCCCCCACCCCTTAAAAAAAAAAATCTTCCCCCCCAAAAAAACGGCTTACAAAAAACCCCGCCCCCCAAAACCCAAAACCGGCCCATTTAAAATTTAAAAAAATCCAACCCCCTTTTTTTAACACAGCAAAACCCCCCCCGGGGCACAGCATCCCCAAAACTGTTTAAAAGGTGCTATTTTTTTAAGGAGTTTTATTATTTTTTTAACTAAATTTTTCATTTTTTAAAATTTTTTTTTTTTTTAATTTTTTTTTTTCTTTTTTCAAAAAAAAAAAAATTTTCCCTTTTTTTTAAAATTTTTTTTTTACAAAAAATTTTTAATTGCCACCCCCAAATAAAAATGTCCAACCCCCAAAACTTTTCTTAGTTAAAAGCTTTTCCCCTCCTGGCTTCTAGATGATCACCCAATAAATTTAAATGGTTTCTTTTCCCTAAAATCCCTTCGTGTTAAAACCCCCGGGAGATAAAAGGGGGAAACCCCATAGGACCCCAGCCCGTAATTTAAGCCTTAAAATTGTGAAATTTTGTGTCCCCCCGGGGCCCCTTTTGCATACTTAACCCCACAGAAAACCCCCTTTTCAAAATTTTTTTAGAGAAATTTGAAGCTTCCCGATTGCCCCCAACGGTAGAGCCAGCCTGCCATCAGCCCTTGTTAACAGGAGGTCCAGCTGCCAGGGCCAGATTAAGTGGTGTGGTGAGGGGGGCCCCGGCTAGGTTTTCATCTATTAAAACCGCAGGTTTAGCTGGGGCCCGGGTTACAGGGGTGTGGGAGGCCCCGGCTGGCTCCGTCATCTATTAAACGAAAAATGCCCCATGAGCAGCAACGAAAACATGTCTGAAGCAGAGTGCGGAAACGGGGTGTGGTTGCCTCACCTTTAGAAATTTTAAGACCTGGGTAGCCTTCCCCCGTAGAGTGCAGAGCCCAAATTTTGGTTTACTTGGAAATGCTGGGGTTGACGTTCCGTTCCCCCCAGGGGCCCTTTTTTTTTGCTTTTTTTCTTTTTCTCAAGTCTGGAGGAAAAGGTCTTGTTTTTGTTCTCTTCCCTGCCCATACTCCATGTCCCCGGGTAACCTAATTGGGGAATTTTGTACCCCCCTTGTACAATTTAAAAGGAAAATTTTTTAAAATTTTTGTACATGTAAATTTTTTGAGTTTAATTCTAGAAAAAACATTTTTAAAATAGGATGGAATCCCCCCATGTCTTTGTTTCTTTTTTTTTAATTGATTAAAGGGTTGTCTCATACGGGTTGCTACTATGTTAAAGACTTTCAAAACAACATTTTGAATTTGTCCATTAACTTGTCCTACCTATTCCCGTTTCTGACAATATCACCCCGGGGCCCCTCTTGACAATTGTGAAGAACAAATGTCTGTTTTGAAAACCCCCATTTTTTCAATAGGACCTTTCTAGCTGCATTTCACAAAAAATGCCCCAAAAATTCAAAAATACCCCTTTACCCCTTTTGACAATTGTGAAAACAAATGTTGTTAAAAAAAAATTTTTTTTTTTAAAAATAGGACCCGAGTTAAACTGCATGTCACAGAAAAAGCCCCCAAAAAATCAAAAAATGACCTTTAGACATTTTTTTCAATTGGAATAACAAATGTTTAGAAAAACCTTTTTTAGAAGAGGGGCCTGTAGTATTGCTGCATTTCAAAGCAACATGACCCCAAAAAATTTTAAAAATGACTTTTCAGCCACTTTAAAATTGTAGGGAGAAATGCCCCTTGAAGCCAATTTCTTTCCAAAGGACCTGATTTTGTGTACCACAGCACCAGCCAAAAAAAAATAAAAAAATGATTCTAAGCCGCTGTTTAAAAAATTTTGAGTGAGAAATGCCATTAGAAGCCACTTTCGTTCCAAAGGACCATGATTTTTAAACTGTATTTAAGCCCCTGACCCCCAAAAACCCTTTACAAGCGAAAAATTTAAAGGAAATAAGTAAAAAGGAATCGGTTTTTGTCATGAAAACCTTGCTGTCTTTTTCAGTCTCCTCCAGCAAAACCATCAAAATGAAATGTTTGGGGAAATGAGAATAAAAATTGCAGTAAGAAATGATCATTTTAAAAAAAAATTTTCAAGAGGACCATTTCTGTTTTAAGGGAATTAAGTAGACCCGGAACTATCGGGACCTCGGCAATTTGGGGCCCAAAATTTATAGAGACCATGCCTGATTCTCTTGATAAAAGTAAACGATCCCCATTTATTTGGGGAAAACCCGATGCGTTTGCGTAATGAATCCCCCAGTGTCTGAAGGGCCACCAAAAATGACGCTGGTGCTGGGGAGGACAAAAACCTATGGCGTGGGCGAGGAGTGGGATTATCCATTTTGGTACCCAAAGTCTTTTGGGGCGGAAAAACATCAAAAAAAAACGTGTTGGACGCAGATAGTGTGCAATGATTTAAGGGTCTCTATGTGTTGGTGTGGCCCCGCTTGCATGCTTTTTGAGGTGGTAAATAAAAATTGCCAGAGGGCACCCATTAGCTTTTCCCCCTTGCCCGCTGCTGCCACTCGGGGATTGGGCCTCTCTGCTGTCACGTCGCTGACGTTGTTCCACCCTGACATTGAAGAAGTGAAGCAGACGCAACAGTGTTCCATGATCGATCAGCAAGGTCTACTTTCCTGCATTTTACTCCTATTTTGGGTGGGGGAAGGAAAAGGTGAGTTTTGTTTTGTACGAGGATCAGCTGGGTGGTCACCCAGTAATGTTTTTCATTTTTATGGGTTATGGAGGGTCATGTTGGGGGAAATGGGCATCCAAGTCATGGAGAGATGGGGCCTTTATTTCCCAAACCCCTAGGGCGAGGGGCACTAGCAAACTCATCTTCTCATCTTCCTCCTCCGCCTCAAATTCACGCCAACCTCTTTCCAAGGCGGGTGTCGGTAACGTCGGTGTCTGGGGAATTCCCTCCTCCTCCTCCCCCGTTTCCTCGGCACAGCTTCAACCAGCCCTGACTTGCCTCGGGATGATGCACCCTGAGAGTGAGGCGCCGCCTTGCACTACCCCTGGACCCCAAACCCACTACCTAATAAAGGGACCGATAAATTGAGAACCTGTCGGGCCTTGTGGATTCGAGGGAAAGAGAAGGGCCCCGTGTCCGCATCTGTGTCCGTTCTCCTCACTCCGTCGCTGGCAGGACCTGTTGTTTCAGAGTGTCCAACGATCGTTCCAAAAACAAAGATCCCCACAATACTCATGCTGACAAGGGCATTGTCCACACTGACCATTTTGGTGACTTCTTCAAAACTGGCAAGGATGGTGCAGAGCTCTTTCACCTGCCTCCACTCTCGGTGGCTCAACACCCGATGTCCGCACCGCTGCTTGTCAGGCCATTGTGTCACTTCGTACTGCGTAATGGCATTGCGCTGCTGCCACAATCACTGGAGCTGTGGAGGGGGGAAATTCCAGCATGTTGTCACGTCAACAATGAAAACGGTTGACGGGGATGCCGAGCTGACGCTGCAACGCACCCAGGCGGGACAAAGCAGGGTTGCGAACGGCGGAAGTGCGAACTCAGACCTCGACCCTTTCCCTCGCAGGCAGTCAGACCCGGGGGTAGCGCTTTAGAAATTTCTGGACGACGAGGTTAAATGGACATTTTCCCAGGCAAGGGTGTGCTCCAGTTTTACCGATTTTAAGGGCGGCCAGCAGATTTCGCCTTTAAATTCGCACACCACCTTGCCTGGCACAAGGTTCTTGGCACCCAGCCAGTGCTCGGTCTCGTTGCGGAGAGCCGTCCATAGCTCCTGACCTGTGTGGGGACGGTCTCTGAGACAGATTAATTTCAACACGGCCTGGTTTCTCTTGGCACGTGATGCCACCAGAGGACCTTGGGGGGAAAAGACCCCTGCACCATCCCTGCGGTTTTGAAGAGCTTTGCACCGAGCCTGAGAGCCACCGTCACCCCCAGAGACATCCACCCAGCTCCCCCAGTGAGCTGTCACAGAGATATAGCGGCCTTGGCCGGCTTACTAGTCCAGTGTCGGTGGTAGATGGACTTTTCCTGGGACAGATGCAGACACGCGCTTGAAATTTTAGATGACACGTGGTGCCAGGGCAGGACGGCTTTTCTGGCAAAGAAATGCTGCTCGGCATCTGATATTGGGGGCAGGCAAGGGCCATGACGTGGCGGAACCTTCTGTGTCCACCAGACGGAAAGGAACTTTTCCCAAAGGGCCCAAAAAGCCTGGCAATGCCGACATTCAGGTTTTGGCTTTGGGATGGTTTTGGGGTTAAAGTTTTTTTTCTACTCCCAAACCTGGAAGACAGAAGGCTGGCTGCTAGATGGCCACTATACAGCGTGCAGGTCGTCCAAAACTGGCAGAAGGAGAAGGGGTAGATGGGTCTCTGGGGGTGCTGTTGGTACTGGGGCGACGGTGGAGGTGAAGGGAGGCTGATCCCTGATCATGACTTGAGAGACATGGGTAGCTGAGGAACGCTTGGTGGTGGCGGAGGAGGAGGAGGCGGAGACAGAGGGGTGACAGTGTTTGGAAGCCCGGCGTGGGTCTGGCCTTTTTTGGCCAAGTGTTCCCTCCATTTCAACTCATGCATTCGCTGCATGTGACTAGACATGTTGGTGGTGGTTAAACACCTAAGATTCTTGCCTCTACTTATGCGTTTACTGCAAAGGCGGCATATGACATCGCTGGGTGAAAAAGAGGCTTGCTCAAAGAAGGCCTAGGCTTGGGGAGGTCCTGGACCTTTTGATGGCGATAAGCGAGGAGCGGGTTTTCCGCTGACCGTGGCTGGTGGAATCATATCAGCGGACTTCTGCGACCGCCCTCTCCCTTTTTGAGGCGGAACCCGTATTGACACTACCCCATCGTCTTCCTCCTCGTCCAGTGATGAAGCGCTCGCAAACAATTCTGCGGAAAAGACCACGTTGGATCCTCAATGTCGTCATCATCATCATCAAAACAGGTGACTTTGTCGTCCTGACATTCTGCATCCAGGAGCTGCGGGCTACAAGCAAGAGGCACTGCAAGGCCTTTCCGACCGCCCGGGATTTTTGCCGATTGACCGGCTTCCTTTTCCTCCTCTGATGGCATCAGTATCTGGGCATCAGAGCAGAGAAAATCATCCTCTTTGGCCTCTTGATCTTTTAACATGCCTTCTGACCCCAACCGCATTTTGTCATCAAAGATGTCTTCAGATAATGGATTATCCACAGTGGTGGGTACACGAGATGACATTTGGGCTGCCTTCGCTTCATGTTGGACGGATGCTGATCATGCTGATGACGACATTTGTGGCCGTGACTGGGAGGATGAGGAGGTAAGACTGCTGGATGCAGATTGCATTAACCACTAAAGAACAGATTGGCGACGCTGTTCATTACTGAGATTCACAGGGCCCTGACCCAGCGATGAAGGCCTGACGGTCCTGCAATTCTGCGATCCGCTGGCATGGTGTTATTTTCCCCGCACTGGAAGGGCACCTTCTCTACCTCTACCTCCATGTCTACCCGCTCTTTGCTCGTTACCACCTGAATTTCGCTCCCTGTTCAGAAAGATAAAAATTTGAGAAGGTATGGAATACTTTTGGAAAGTCTCTTGTTAAAAGACGGCAAATCACAGCTATTCTCAAATCCCTCAAATCAAAACAAAATTGCTATATTGAAATCTAAGTGCAAGTTGCCTCTACAACAAGCTGGATGGGCAAAAGTGAAAAAAAAACACGTATCTGTAATGTATACGGATAATAAACTGTATTTTTTGCACCTAAAAATAGACCTGCGGTGACGACAAAATTGCTGTATTGAAATTTAAGTGCAAGGTGCCTCTATCAACAAAGCTGGATGGGCAAAGTGAAAAAAACATGGGATCTGAAATGTATACGGATAATAAACGGTATATTTTGCACCTAAAAAATTGACCTGCGGTGACGCCAAAAATTGCTGTATTGAAATTTAAGTGCAAGGTGCCTCTATCAACAAAGCTGGACTGGGCAAAAGTGAAAAAACCCTATCTGAAATGTATAAGGATAATAAAAATGGATTTTGCATTATAAATAAACCTGCGGTGACGACAAAATTTCGTATTAAATTTAAGTGCAAAGTGCCTCTTTCATAAAGCTGGAACTGACCAAAAGTGAAAAACACGTATCTGAAATGTATACGGATATTTAAAAAGTATTTTTTGCAGCTAAAAATTTGAAATGCGGTGACGATAAAATTGCTGTATTGAAATTTAAGTGCAAGGTGCCTCTATCAACAAAGCTGGACTGGGCAAAAGTGAAAAAAACACCTGTCTGAAATGTATACAGATAATAAAAGTGGAGTTTTGCACCTAACAAACAGACCTGCAGTTACTAGAAAGATCTGTATCCTAATATAAGTTCAGGCTGCCCAACATACAACAGAAAACTGTTAATAAAAAGCCATTGCAATGCAATGTCTAAACTAAGTCTCGGCTGCACTATATCCACTATCCTTTAAAGAGCTTGTCTGTGTTCACCCGCGCGCCCCCTCCCCCCCTATCCGCCCCCCGTGACTGTACAGGGCTAGATGCTCCTTTAAAATTCTCAGCCTAACTACCTAAAATCTGCAAATTTCTAATCTACCTAAGTTCTAATGTTCACAGCTAAAAGTATAGCTGTCTCTGTGAACAAATAGAACAATTTCGCTGAGCTGTTTGCTGAGCTGTTTGGACAGAGGCAGAGCGCACGTCCTACTCCTATGAGACGCTGACACACACTGAGGCAGAACAGGAAGGGCTGTTCTATGTAAAACGAGGTCATGTGATTTTTCCAGCCAATCGCAACCATACACATCCCAGTCATGACGTCACACACACACAGCTCACCCTGCTCTATTCTCTAAGCTGACTTGCTGGCCGCCAAAATGACAGGAAGCGCTGAAAATGGCGCGATATTAATAGATTATGCACAGATTTTAACCTAAATTATCGCATGATCGAAAAAATCTGATCAACATAAAAACCGTGCCGATTTCAACTTTGTCGATAATAATCGCTCAACACTAGTTATAATCTCATTTTGGTCTACATAGTTCATCTACTACTATTTATCAATTTATCTAGGTCCTTTTGGTCCATGCAGAGTTACACATACATATATTTTCAAATTATGATACTGTAGATGGATTCCTTTCCAGTATAGTTATATGCTGTTCTTATAGAAATGGTTCAATTCAGTTGTCAATAGTGTTGAGCGATTTTTATCGACAAAGTTGAAATCGGCACGGTTTTTATGTTGATCGTATTTTTTAGATCACGCGATAATTTGGGTTAAAATCTGTGCATAATCTATTAATATCGCGCCATTTTCGCCGCTTCCTCTCATTTTGGCGGCCAGCAAATCAGCTTAGAGAATAGAGCAGGGTGAGCTGTGTGTGCGACGTCATGAATGGGATGTGTATGGTTGCGATGGGCTGGAAAAATCACATGACCTCGTTTTACATAGAACAGCCTTTCCTGTTCATGATCAGTGTGTGTCAGTATCTCAAAGGAGTAGGAGGTGCGCTCTGCCTCTGTGCAAACAGCTCAGCGAAATTATTCTATTTGTTCACAGAGACAGCTATACTTTTAGCTGTGAACCTTAGAACTTAGGTAGATCAGAGATTTGCAGATTTTAGGTAGTTAGGCTGAGAATTTTAAAGGCGCATCTACCGCTGTAAAGTCAAGGGGGGAGCAGGGGGGGGTGGCCCGCGGGCGAACACAGACAAGCTCTTTAATGGAAACTGGATATTGGGCACCCAGACTTAGTGTAGACATTGCATTGCAATAGCTTTATTATTAACAGTTTTCTGTTGAAATATTACTTGGATGTTGGGCAGCCTGAACTTATATTAGGATACAGATCTTTTCTAGTAGCTGCAGGTCTATTTGTCAGGTGCAGAACTCCACTTTTATTATCAGTATACATTTCAGATAGGTGTTTTTTTCACTTTTGGTCAGTCAAGCTTTGTTGATAGAGGTACCTTGCACTTAAATTTGAATCCAGCAATTTTGTAGTCACCACAGGTGTATTGATAGGTGCCAAAAATACCTTTTATTATCTGTATACATTTCAGATACGTGTTTTTTTCACTTTTGGTCAGTCAAGCTTTGTTGATAGAGGTACCTTGCAGTTAAATTTGAATCCAGCAATTTTGTAGTCACCACAGGTGTATTGATAGGTGCCAAAAATACCTTTTATTATCTGTATACATTTCAGATACGTGTTTTTTTTCACTTTGGCGCAGGCCAGCTTTGTTCATAGAGCCACCTTGCACTTAAATTTGAATCCAGCAATTTTGTAGTCACCACAGGTGTATTGATAGGTGCCAAAAAGACTCCTTTTTCCGGCACTTTTTTAATGTGGGGGTCATGCAGGTTCGGGGCTCATGCTGTGGCCCAGGACAGGTATAGTCAATGTCCAGGGGAAAACAAAAGATGGTGGTTGAAAAATCCTTTTTGCGGCATCTTTTTAAATCTGGGGGTTTTGCAGGTTTGGGGTCATGCTTGTGGCCCGGGAAACGGTATAGTAAATTTTTAAATTTGAAAAATTTAAAAAGGGGGGGGTTTGAAAAGACCCCTTTTTGCGGCCTTTTTAAACCCGGGGTTTTTAATGCAGGTTTGGGGCTAAAGCTGGGGCCCCAAGGGCCCAGTTTATAGTCAATGTCCGGGTTGAAACAAAAATGGGGGTTTTAAAAAGACTTTTCCCCCCACCCATTTTTTAAAATCTGTTGGCCCAGAAAGGGTTTAATGGTCTTTCTGGGACAGGACAGATTTTGTAAATGCCCCGTTCAACTAAAATTTTGGTTGAAAAACCCCTTTTTCCGGCACTTTTTAAATTCGGGGGGTTTATGCGGGGTTTGGGGTCATGCTGCTTTTCCAGGACAGGGTTTTTTCAATGTCCAAAAAAATTTGAGGGTTTTCAAATATTGTGCCTTTGTAAATTTTTTAAAATTTGTGGGTGTTGCGGGTTTTAAAGGGTCTTTGCGGGGTTTAAAAGGGGCCGGGGATGGGGAAAGGGGTTTTGTGAGTTTTTTTCTGGGGGCTTTTAAAACCTAAGTGTGCTGCCTAAGATGTAGCCCGTATTTCCCTTTTTACTGTTGTGGATGTTAATCCAGCTTCTCTAGCCCTGTTTGGGTGTAAGGGTTTAAAGGGGTTGGGTTTCTCCCCCATAGGGCTTTAATGGTGATCGGCGTAATCTTTTATCGACTTTCTGTTTTTGGGACTGGGGGGGCGGGCCTAGGGGGCCCATTGGAGTTTTTTACTCTAGGGGCCCCCCAAATTGGGGTTTTTATGGGCCCAAAGGTGGAGTTTATTTAAGGGGCCCCCCCAACAGTACTGTAAATGACTGTAGTGCCCCCTATACCTGCCCTTTTTTCTTTTTGAAATCCCCTTTCTCGGGTTTTTTTGCCTATTTGAGAATTTATTTTGGAATTTTAAAAAACCCCTTTAGGTCTACAATGCTTTTAGGGGGCCCCCGGGGGGTTTTCCCCCATTTCCCTGTGGGCCAGGCCAAGCCCTTTTGACTAAACAGAAATTCTTTTAATTGCCCATTTCGACCCGATGACAATTTGTTTAACCCAAAAAGCTCATAAATAGTTGTCAACCTTTCCCATGGGTTTAAAGTTTAAAATTTTTTTTCTTAGCTGGTTTTTTTTCCCCTTTTATAAGCTGGTTTCTTTAAACAATGATGTCCTGAAAGAGCATAATAAATTTTTGTCTGACAAAAGTTTTTGTTTTATTTGGGCTGATAAAAAGGTTTGGGGTTTTTGCTTTTCCCGTAGACAAATTTCAATTATTTTTATAAATTTCTTCACTTTCAAAACACTTTAGAGAAAACACCCCAAAGAGACAAAATCTGAAAACTCAAAATTTTAATTTTATGTAAACGAAGAGGAAAAAAGGGAGAAGGACATTTCCCGAAACTTCCTGCAAAATAAGAGGGGATTTAAGGGGGCCTGCCAAATAAAAAGCAGGTTCCCCAAAACTATAACCCCTGGGTGGAGATCTACCCCGATAAGGGGGAGAAGGGGGGGGGGGAAAAATTTTGAGCTGTAAGTTTCTATTTCTATGTATGGGCAGTATGTTTAATGTATATGGGGGTGTGGTATGGGGATGTTTGTTTATAAAGTATCTGTGAGTATTTATGTATATGTCCCCTGTGTGAATGTTTTGTGAGGGATTATTGTTTTGAATAAATTTTATTTTTTCATTTTTACGTATTGGGTTTTTTGGGATGATGAGAAATGGGAAAATTTACTGAAGCTGATTTTGGAGGAGCTTGCAAATCTGAGGAGGAGGACCACATAAGTGATGGGGGGAAAACCCATTTCAGAAAAAAATTTTTGGATTTTTGAAGTGGAATCTGTTTTGGGGAAAACCCCTTTAAAATTGTCAGATGCAAGAAATCCATTCAAAAAAAAAAGATGTTGTTTGGGGAAATTGGACCTTCTGCTCAGGCTGCTAGAAAGTCTTCTTTAAATTTTCATTTAAAAGGGTACTCCAGGTCCTACCAAAAGGGATGCTAATCAAAAATTGAGGGCATAAAATCTGCATTTTAAAAATTTTTAAAAAATATAGCCCCAAAAAAAAACATTTATAATTTCAGATGACAAAACACGAGGGGACAGAAGTTTTTTGGCGGGAAAGGAAATGGGAAAAATTTTGATTTGGCAGCTCTTAAAAGCCCTTTTATCGGTTCACTATTTTTAGCAGGGAGTGTACAAATTGTTATGGTGAATCAAACCAAAAGTTTATGGAATTCCCAAAACTGGTCGCCCACACATTTTTGGGGCACAATGTTTTGAAAGATTTCATGAGTCCTTCGGTTTGATAAAAAAACCCAAATCAAATTGAAAGAAAAACCCAGACAAACTTCCCCCTATTAGAATTTTGTGTAATAAATTGGGTGGCATTTCCCCAAACTTATATAATCGACTGTAATAAACAACTTTCATTCAGAGGTGGTGCCCATTAGACAGTTTTTCCCAAAGTAACCCTAAAAGTAGCATCAAGAATGGACCTGTACTTTACAACAGCAAAAGTTCATTTGCTGTAAACGCTCAGGTATACTGGAAAAAACACTGGAAAAGAGCGAAAAAAATCAAGGTATCGAGCAGTTTTGGATTTAGATATGGGTGGATTTAATGGGTAGCTGGAGCCGTAGGAAAAGAACTTCAATGGGGAATTGTGAGGGGCAGACTGTGGAGGGAGGGAGGGCTACCATAAGCCTACATATTATTAAAATGAGTATGAAATTACATTGAAAGAGAAGAATTTAGGAATATAGTCTTGAACAATAATTTCAATGCAGTGGGAAATGTATTTAAAGGGGCCGCCTCTATTGGGAAGAATATTTTAAAATTACTCTAGGAAAGAGCTTTATGGGAAGATAAAAGACGTGCTATTTTACAGTGGGTTTTTATTCCCAAGAATATCACATTAGAATTGAAGAAAGGGGCTTTGGGAATTTTACAAAAGGCAGTGTGCTGTGTAATGTGAACCCAGTCTGCTTGTTTTATTCTAGGTGGGAAAAGG